>CAUYRH010033526.1:0-73952 GCA_963574655.1 Perodicticus potto | reverse complement strand
ACAGCAACCTCCAATTCCTGGGCTCAAGCGAGTCTCCTGCCTCCGCCTCCCAAGTAGCTGGGACTACAGGCACCCGCCACAACGCCTGGCCATTTTTTGGTTGCAGCCGTCATTGTTGTTTGGCGGGCCCGGGCTGGATTCGAACCTGCCAGCTCAGGTGTACGTGGCTGGCGCCTTAGCCCGATGAGCCACAGGCGCCGAGCCCTGTTGCTGAATTTTTAAAGAGCCAATTTTTGCAATCAAAAACAGTGGTATGGTTGAATGTCCTTGCCAATAAAATCTTTTTGCAAAGATGGCTTTTCTGGGTTTCGTTTTTTTCTTTTTCTGAGACAGAGTCTCACTCTATCACCCAAGCTAGAGTGCAGTGACATCACCATAACTCACTGCAACCTCAAACTCCTGGATTAAAGTGATCCTCCTGCCACAGCCTCTGGAGTAGCTGGGACTACAGGTGCATGCCACTGTGCCCAGCTAATTTTTTTTTTTTTAATTTTTTGTAGAGATGGGTTCTTGCCCAGGCTGGCCTCCCAAAGTGCTAGGATTACAGACATGAGCCACCACACTCGGCCAGATGTTTATTTTTTGTAATATAAATTAATAAAAGGTCAAGACTGGATCAGACAGTACGAATATGTTTAAAAGTGTAAGCTGAGCTTGGTGGCTCATGTCTGTAATCCCAGCTATTCAGGAGGCTGAGGCAGGAGAAGCTTGACACCAGCCTGGGCAACAGAACAAGACCTTATCTCTTAAAAAAAAAAAAACTTCATACTTTAAAGTATGGTAATAATGTAATTGAGATACTGCCTTCCTTTCAATGAAGTTCATAATGCCTTGTCATCTGATCCATTACTACTACTCAAGATGTCGCCATAATGTAAAAAGGATGAGTGCTATTATCTATTAGGTGGTCACTGAGGTTATGTGACTAAGTTGTATGTTAGGTCAAGGTCACTTGTTCAGCAGCAAGTCTGAATTGACTTAGGGCAGGATAACTCAGTCTGGATTTGGGGGGGGGGAGTTGAATGATTTTGCATTTCTTTTTCTTTCTTTTTTTTTTTTTTTTGAGACAGAGTCTTACTTTGTCACCCTTGGAAGAGTGCAGTGGCGTCATAGCTAACAGCAACCTCAAACTCTTGGGCTCAAGTGATCCTCTCACCTCAGCCTCCCGAGTAGCTGGGACTACAAGGCACCCACCGCAACACACATCTATTTTTTTAGAGACAAATTCTCCCTCTTGCTCAGGCTAGTCTTGAACTAGTGAGCTCAGGCAATCCACCCAGCTCGATCCCAGAGTGCTAGGATTAGGCTTGACCCACCTGACCCACCTCCACTCTGCCTGATTTTGCATTTCTAATATTCATTTTTTGGACTTTTGAAAGAACAATGCTGTATTTTCTGTATCTTCTCTTACCATAGGGAGATATGTTTTCAGGATAAGCCATTTTCTCCTTTAAGAGGGACAGGAAATGTCTGTTGATCTGTAGATGTAAAGATCACATGGTGGCCTGACTTGAGCTGTGGGGGCTTAGATTGCTTGAGGATAGTCTACTTATGGCTTCTGGTTCTCTTTCTTGTTTCTCAGCAGGACTGCTTGAGATTTGATGAGGGAGGTGTCTGAAAGAGCCTGGCTGGAGAAGACTGAGGTTCAAGACCTGAGTGATTGCCCCAGGAACGTGGATAATGGCTGCAGAGATGCCGAGAGTGACCACTCCCCTTAGTCCCTTGGTCCAGGTACCTCAAGAAGAAGAGGGACAGGGGGAGGAAGTCACCACTGTGATCCTGGAGGATGACTCCTGGGTGCAGGAAGCTGTACTGCAGGAGGATGGCCCTGAGTCCGAGCCCTGTCCCCAGACTGCTGGCAAGGGCAGCCCCCAGGAGGAAGCAGTGGCTGAGGCACCACAGAGTGCACTTGGCCGCCTCCGAGAGCTGTGTCGGCGCTGGCTGAGGCCCGAGGTGCACACCAAGGAGCAGATGTTGACCGTCCTGCCAAGGGAAATTCAGGCCTGGCTACAAGAGCACAGGCCTGAAAGCAGTGAAGAGGCAGTGGCCCTGGTGGAAGACTTGACCCAGACCCTTCAGGAAAGTGGTGAGCCACAGAACTTCATAGGGAGAGGGCAGGAGCACCCATCCAAGGTGGTGGAGTGTGGTGTTTATGGAGAAGGCAGAAGCGGTATCTAGGACAGAGTGGGGGACAATGTCATCCCTCTACTTTGCAGATAGCTCATCCATCACCCTTTTAATGCCCTTTTAATTGTGTGAAGTGGTAGTTCTAGAACTTCAGTATTAGAGGGGTTTAGAGGACGATTCTTGGACAATATTACATACATGGTTTTTACTTACATGTTTATTTGGAGTGTTGGGGAAATTGGTGGAGGTTATAGGGGGAGGGGCTGCATACCCCTATAAGCCATCGCTTGGCACCTTCTCTTGGTTATATAATAAACCTCCAAATAGTTCCAGCAATTTTTTGTTTTTTGTTTTTGTTTTTTGAGACAGAGTCTCACTTTGTCACTCTTAGTAGAGTGCTGTGGTATCATAGCTCACAGCAACCTCAAACTCTTGGGCTGAAGTGGTTCTCTTGCCTCGGCTTCTCAAGTAGCTGGGACTATAGGTGCCTGCCACAATGCCTGGCTACTTTTAGAAATGGGGTCTCGCTCTTGCTCAGGCTGGTCTGGAACCCGTGAACTCAGGTGATCCACCCGCCTTCCAGAGTGCTAGCATTACAGGAGTGAACCACTGTGCCTGGCCTAGCAATTATTAATATAAAAGCCAAATAATGATTTTCTTCAAAATGATTATTTTTATGGGCAGCGCCTGTGGCTCAAGGAGTAGGGCGCCGGCCCCATATACCGGAGGTAGCGGGTTCAAACCCCCCCCACCGCCCCCCCCAGTCCTGGCCAAAAACTGCAAAAAAAAAAAAAAAAAAGATTGTTTTTATGAAACCCAAGATAAATGACAAACCATCTAATAACTAGGGACTTTTTGTGGCATAAAGTCATCCTGGACTCCTAAAAGAATAATTCAGAACTGTAGCTTTTGCCTCCTTTGTTACATAAGTTGTAGGATCCTGGCATGCCATTTAACTACTCTGTCTCCATTTTTGTTTTCAGTTGTTAACCATTTGATTACCAGATATTTACTTCAGATCTACCTGTGCCCCTAGGACTCTGTCAAGACCCAGGGGATATGGCTGCCTTTGTGCTGGTAAGAACTATGGAAGTTCAGAGAAAGGAGCATTCGTGTAAAGTTAGTGAAGGGTGGAGCCTGAGCAGGAAGGAGTCAAATTTGGAGACAGACCGGGCAGGGAGGAAGGTGTGGAGCTGAAAAGAGTTGGGTCGAGCAAAGTCCTAGAAGGACAGAGCCGGTGTCTTATATTCCTTCAGGTGACAGTGAAGGGGGCTGGCTGGCTGGAGTAAAAAGTCTGTTTTCAGGAAGTTGTAGAAAGTAGAGTTTGAGGAAGGGTGGATGAAGGCTGGAACCTCGGCAGGTTCTTGAACTGGGCCCTGAGAGGTGTGGGAGGAAGCTGAGTTAGGCAACAGGATGTAGGTTTGATTAGAGTAGGGAAAGGCTAGAAGCAGGAGAGCAGCCAGGAAGCTGCCTAGTCATCGGGCACGCAGCGACGGGGTCGGCCCCCGATACAAGTGAGAAGGAACTAATAGTAACAATGGCAAGTATTGCTTGAGCTCTTTCTGCAGGACAGGAAATATGCTTAGTATCTAATAAGCAAAACTCATGTAAACTTCACAGCATGAAGGTAAACAAGATTGTTAATCACCGGAGAAGTTAAGTGAGTCCCTTAAGATCATGCAGCTAAATAGGAGGCAGAACCAAGATTTGAACTTACATGTCTGAGGACGTGGTCCATGTTGTTAAACAGATTATCACATGTATGATGCCAAGTGACAGTTCCTAGTAGGATGTTAGAAGGGAATGTAGAAGGATTAAGACAAAGTGACTAACTCCGAGGCATCCAGCCTAGAGGATTCAGAAGACTGGGAAGGATACCAGGCACATGCTTTGGGAGGCTGAGGTGGGAGGATCACTTGAGGTCAAGAGCTCAAAGTTATAGTGAGCTATGATTAGACCACTGCACTCCAGCCTGGATGGCAAAGCAAGACCCTATCTCTAAAAAATAATATAAAGACATAAGCCTGGGAAAGGAAGGGGAAAAGAAAGGAAAGGAAGGTAGTTTGGGTAGTGACAACTTGCGAGGACACTCTGAGGAGAGGGACTGACGTGGAGGGCTTACTGTGACAAAGCCCTGCACTGGGCACCTTTTGCGTCCATCTCACTCAGAGTTCTGTGAGGCGGGTGGGACCTCATAGGTAGAAAATGGAAATTCAGCAAGGTCCCACAGCTATTAAATGAGAGAGCCAGGATTCAAACTCTGCTTCCACACGTGTGTGGTAGATTCTAAGTGTTATTCCAAGTGAAGTATTTGGTTTTTTGTTGTTGTTTTTTTTTTTTTTTGCCCTGAAAAATAACTTCTAATTTGTTCCTTCTGTTTATAAAACTCTCTCATCCTCTTTCAAAACTTTGTTTCCTTGTCTCCTAATGGATGTGACAAACCTATAATGAACTTCAGGATCCTCAGTCAAATATCATGGGGGAAACAGAGTGTTTGGGGGCTGAAGAGATAGCTCTGTAGCAGCCGGGTGGTCGGCAGGCAGAGGGCAGAGGTCAGGTGTCAGAGGTCAGACACTTCAGCAAGTGTCTGAGGTGATTACAGCCCTTCCCACCTGGCTTGCTATGGGGGCTTTGTGCCTAGACATCCATGATGGGGACCATCCCAGACGAGTGGGTTTGGCAATCCCTGACTTCTCTGCCTTTTCAGTTATCTTTGCTGGTCTTTTAACAGATTCTCCCAACCTTCCCTGTGGCTGCTCACAGGAGTCATGGCACACATCTTTCTCCCTTCTCAAACCTTTGCTCAACACAAAACCACTTGTCTTCTCTTCTCTTTGTCCAGCCTGGGACTTTTGTTCACGTTTACTCAGCACAGGACATTTCAAAACCTGGCGTGGTGGTGGTTTAATGTCTGACTAATAGGAACCTCTGGGGACTCACAGAGAATCTTAGAATTCCAATTAAGATCAGACTTAGTTAATAGTGGCAGAGCACATCTCTATTTGTGAATGTTTCCCAAAGATGTTTTAATCTCCATGGCCAGCCTTAATCCAGGCTTTTGGTATTTCCCACCTGAATTTTTGCAGCACCCTCCAAACTGAACCTGCCTATTGCTGCTTCTCTTTCATTACAACTCTTCCACTCCTACCTGAGTGCTCAGGGCACTCTTAAAACTCTTCATTAGTGGCTCAGCGCCTGTGGCTCAACCGGCTAGGGCGCCAGCCACGTACACCTGAGCTGGCGGGTTCGAATCCAGCCCAGGCCCACCAAACAACAATGACGGCTGCAACCAAAAAATGGCTGGGCATTGTGGTGGGCGCCTGTGGTCCCAGCTACTTGGGAGGCGGAGGCAGGAGACTCGCTTGAGCCCAGGAATTGGAGGTTGCTGTGAGCGGTGATGCCACAGCACTCTATGCAGGGTGACGGCTTGAGGCTCTGTCTCAAAAAAAAAAAAAAAAACAAAACTCTTCATTAGTTTCTCACTGTCCACCAAACAAGCCATGACCTCTTAGTTCTGCTTGGAAAACATGGCCAAGACCTCCGCTGCAGCCTGGGCCATCCCCTTCCCCCCACGCTGTAGTCTCGATGCTGTTCAGACCATACCTCGCCATTTTGTGAATGTAGCCTGTACCTTCTAGCATTTACCTTTTGCTCCTGAATTTTTGGCTTGGAGTGTCCTTGTCTCATCTCTATGTGATAAAATCCCAGTTGCCTTTTGGGTGCCCACTCTTGGAGACCCTCTTCATAAAGTTTCCCTTAAATTCATTCCCTCTCCCCTGACCCGAGTTCCACACACGGGAGCACCTCTGATCACCTGTGCTAGAATTCATCTCCCCCTGAACATTTGGACTCTGTCCCCTTCTTCCTCCCCCCCCCTCTGTCTCCTCTCTTTTCCACTCTCTCCACTATCATGAACCTCTGCGTCTCAGAGGTTCTGAGTCAGAAACGTTGGGCTTGGCACCCAGCACTCCAGGGTTTAAAAAGCCCTTTAGGTCAGCAGTTCTCAACGTGAGGGTCGCGAGCCACAGGCACTGTATTAAAGGGCTGCGGCATTAGGAAGGTTGAGAACCACTGCTTTAGGGGATCCTGATGGAGATTCCACGTCGAGAACCTGTACGCTGGATCTCTGGTTCTCAAACTTGGGTGCACATCAGAATCACCTGGGCACCTGGAGCCCACTCCCAAGCTTCTGATTTTCTGATTTAATTGGGTATGGAGTATGGCCTAGGCAAGGGATTTTTGAAAGCCCCCGGGCGGGTTCTGTTTTCTACACAACAAAGTTTTAGAGCTTGTTACTCAAAGGGTGGTTGGTGAACCAACAGTGTTAGCATCACGTGGGACTTGGTTGGACATGGAGACATTGAGTCTCATCCCAGCCCCCCTGAAGCAGAACTGGACAAGGTCTTCAGGTGATTTGTGTGCTCTTTGGAGTTTGAGAAGCACTAGCCTAGACAGAAAGGAATAGAAGTTTATCAACTTCAAATCTACTGTTGTCCAACCGTTGAGCCAAAGAGTTGCAGGTGACCGCTCCTGCCATGGCGAGCATCATCTGACTTTCAGTGTTGCAAGCTTCCTGCCCCAGCAAAATGCTCCCTTAATGACCACAAATGAACATACACATTTGTTTTTCTTACCCAGGAAGAGAGTGGGGAGTGTTGCCGGGTATAAAAGTATATGTCTTTTTAGAACTAAAATTCTTTGTTTTAAAACAAAATTACTTTTAATTTACTTAAATATTTGAAATGTGTATCAGACAGAACTCTTATGGAAAAGTGACCTAACTGTAAAGTTTTGGTGATCCTTCATTTAAACTGATGACAATTCATTGTTGTTTTTACCAGCGGTTAGTCTTTTAAGCAGCCAGAGTTCGGGTGGAACATTCAATACTCCCAGTTACTCAGGTACCTTCAGGTCCCTGCCAGGTTTGCGAGGACAGTGCTCCAGGGGGGAGGAACCCAAGTCATAGTGAAGCTGGACGTAACCTGTATCAGAATCACTTCTCTGTTTTAGACCAGCAACTCTAACCGCAGTGTTGAGAAACAGTGGTATGTCACAATCAGGCAGGAAGGGCTTTAGAAGAATTTGAGCCCACACAAGAGCACCAAAGTTAGTGACCAATATATTTTATTATAAATAAACTATAGCAAATTCAAGTTTATCCCCGTATCAGCAGTTTTCCTCACGGTCATTGTAATATTCTAGCAGGGGAGAGGAAGAGTAGGCCTGTGGCCAGGCAGGAGGACTCGTAAGGCCATGTGGACAGCCTTAGGAACGTGCTGCACATATAAGCCCAGAGCACATGTTGAGGGCATGAAAGTATAAGAACTATTGGCTTTGACTGAGTTACAATTGCAACTTTTGACTATTAACCAATAAAGAGAGAGGTCCTGTGGCATGTTAAGAACCATTCAGTGAATAGTTTTTGGACAGTGGTCTAATTATTTTGAAAAATCAAAGATTGGATCCCTACTTCTCAACCTATAGGAAATAGATCCCTGCTTCACAGGTTAAACAAAAATAAATTCCAGATGGATTATAGATCTGGACTATATATACAAGATCTGAAATGACACGTAAGAAAATATTTTTGTAGGCTTGGCACCTGTGGCTCAGCGGGCTAAGGCGTCAGCCACGTACACCTGAGCTGGCGGGTTCGAATCCAGCCCGGGCCACCAAACAACAATGACGACTGCAACCAAAAAATGGCCAGGCATTGTGGCGGGCACCTGTAGTCCTAGCTACTTGGGAGGCAGAGGCAGGAGATTCGCTTGAGCCCAGGAATTGGAGGTTGCTGTGAGCTGTGATGCTATGGCACTCTATCCAGGGTGACAGCTTGAGGCTCTGTCTCAAAAAGAAAATATTTTTGTAAGCTTGGCGCCTGTCACTCAGTGGTTAGGGCGCCAGCCACATACATTGGGCCTGGCAGGTTTGAACCCAGTCTGGGCCTGCTAAACAATGATGACAACTACAACTACAACAACAACAACAAAACTGGGCGTTGTGGCAGGCACCTGTAGTCCCAGCTACTTAGGAGGCTGAAGGCAAGAGAATTGCTAAGCCCAAGAATTTGAGGTTGCTGTGAGCTGAGACACCACAGCACTCTGCTGAGGGGCAACATGACAAAATCTCTGTCTAAAAAAAAAAGGGTAAAAGAAAATATTTCTATAATCTTAGGGTGAGGAAGGACTTAATAAGCAATGCAGAAATCATCAAAACTAGATTAGAATCATAAATACAGAAGAAAAGTCATTTATATAAAAAAGATAACTATGAACAAAATTAAAAGACAACACAAAGACTGGGAGGAGGGCCAGGCGTGGTGGCTCACACCTGTAATCCCAGCACTCTGGCAGGCTGAGGGGAGCGGATAGCCTCAGCTCATGGGTTCAAGACCAGCCTGAGCAAGAGTGAGACCCCATCTCTAAAAATAGCCGAGTGTTGTGACGGGCACCTGTAGTGCCAGCTACTTGAGAGGCTGAGGCAAGAGGATTGCTTAAGCCCAAGAGTTTGAGGTTATTGTGAGCTGTGATGCCATAGCACTCTATCTAGGATGACAAAGTGAGACTCTCTCAAAATAAAAAAAAAAGACTGGGAGGAAATATTTGTGATAAAGCCTGTAATATTATAGACCAAAGAGTCAAAACTCCTTGGCTGGGCACAGTGGCTTGCACCTGTAATACCAGCACTCAGGAGGTAGAAGCGGGAAGACCAGTTTAAGACCAGCCTGAGCAAGAGTGACATTCTGTCTCTACAAGAACAGAAAGATTGGCCGGGTGCTGTGCACAGACCTGTAGCCCCAGCTACTTGGGAGACTGAGGCAGGAAGATCGCTTGAACCCAGGTTTTTTGTTGTTGTTGTTGAGACAGAGTCCCACCCTATGCCCCTGAGCAGAGTACAACGGCGTCATAGCTCACTGCAACCTCAGGCTCGGGCTGTGGGCATCCTGCTGCCTCGGCCTCTGGAAGCCACTGGAATTATAGGCACTCACTGTGGCACCAAGCTGGGTTTTTCCATTTTTTTAGGAGTTGGGGTAAACCCAGGTTTTTGAGGTTGCTGCAAGCAAGGCTGACACCACAGAATGCTAGACTATGCAGCAGAGCAAGACTCTGTCTATAAACTCATAAGAAAACTCAGCCCAGTAGAATAAAAGGTGAAAGATAAAAATAGGCAATTTAGAAATGAAAAACTACAAATTATAACTATGAATACAGACTATCTACCTGTGAATTATTAGGGAGATAACCATTAAATTAAGATACTATTATTTCTAAGAATTCTCTGCCTTTCTGAGCATTTAATTTAATCTTTTAAAAGTAATTTTCAGAATTTTTTTTTTTTGAGACAGAGCCTCAAGCTGTCACCCTGGATAGAGTGCGGTGGCATCACAGCTCACAGCAACCTCCAACTCCTGGGCTCAAGCGAGTCTCCAGCCTATGCCTCCCAAGTAGCTGGGACTACAGACGCCCACCACAACGCCCGGCCATTTTTTGGTTGCAGTCGTCATTGTTGTTTGGCGGGCCCAGGCTGGATTAGAACCCACCAGCTCATGTGTATGTGGCTGCCACCTTAGCCACTTGAGCCACAGGCGCCGAGCCAATTTTCAGAATTTTTTTAGTAGGTAATGTGTCTCTTTTTTTTTTTTTGAGAGATAAGATCTGGCTCTGTAGCGCAGGCTGGAGCATAGTGGTGCAATCACAGCTCACTGCAGCCTTAAACTCCTGGATTCAAGCAATCTTCCCACCTTAGCCTCCCAAGTAGCTAGAACTACAGGTGCATACCGTCATGCTTGGCTAAATTTTTTTTTTTTTTGTGGAGACAAGGTCTTGCTGTGTTGCCCAGCCTGGTCTCAAACTCCTGAACTAAACAATCCTTTCACTTAGGCCTCCCAAGGTGCTGGGATTATAGGCTCAAGCCATCAGGCCTGCCCTTGTCACCAATTTTAAATTTGGTAGAGTACATAAATTTATATAGACAAGCTATATATTCTTTTTCTTTCTTTTTCTTTTTTTTTTTTTTTGAGACAGGAACTCCATCACCTGGGCTAGAATGCAGTGGCATTATCATAGCTCACTGCAGTCTCCAAATCCTAGACTCAGATGATCCTTCTGCTTCAGCCTCCCAAGTAGCTGGGACTATAGGTGTCTGACACCATGCTCAGCCAATTTTTCTATTTTTGTAGAGACAGGATCTCTACATTAGAGAGAACCTCTTGCTCAGGCTGGTCTTGAACTCCTGGCCTCAAACAGTCCTCCTGCCTGGGCCTCCCAAAGTGCTAGTATTACAGGTGTGAGCCGCCTAACCAGACTCACGTATTCGTTTTTATTGTAAATATAACGTAGAATTGACTATTTTAATCATTTTTAGGTATACTGTTCAGTGGCGTTAAGTACATTCACATTGTTGTGCTACAGTCACCTGCTTGCATCTTTAGAACCTTTTCCACTTCTTGAACTGAAACTCTGTACCCATCAGACAACTCTGCATTCCTCCTTACCCCCAGCAGCTCGCCACCACCGTTGTTTGGTCTCTCTGATTTTGATGACTCTAGGTACCTCATACAAGAGGAATCATACAGTATTTGTCCTTTTGTGTCTGGCTTATGTCACCTAGTATAATGTCCTCAAGGTCCATGACAAAGGATGGTTCGGAATTTCATTCTTTTTCAAAGCTGAGTGTCTCACTCTATGTGTGAGAGAGAGAGAGAAACAGAGAAGGAAGCAGGAGGAAGACTTGTCCATTTATCTGTTCGTGTTAGTTCAGGTTGTTCCCACCTTTCATTCATTGTGAATAACACATGAACATGTTTGTACAAATATCTGTTCAAGTCTTGGCTTTTAATTCTTTGGGGCATATATGCCCAGAAGTGGAACTGCTAGACTATTAAAATGCTATTTTAATTCTTTTTGAGGAACTGCCATATGTTTTCTGCAGTGGCTGTGCCGTTTTACATTCCCACCAGCAATGCACAAAGGGAGAACCATATATTCTTTTTTTTCTTCCTTGGATCTTTACTGTAAGAACCTAGATAAATTCTTCTGAGTCTCCCTCAGACAGACTTTTGACAATCTGTTTATGCTTTCCAAAAGCTGAATTTAGTCACAGATGAGGGGATGTGGGTCTGTCTGTTGATAAGTGGGTAATTCGGTATTACATGCAAGAACAACAAGCTTGTTAATTGTTTACAATAAAGCATATGATTTCATAAAAATGGATCGATATGCCATAGTTACTGATTTATATACTTGTGTAATAGAGGTGACTGTCAGTTACTGCAAATGTCACCTTCTTGGAGGGGCACTCGGCTCGTTCGCTTTCCATCACCTGCTTTAGTTCCTTTGTGATATTTGTACTATCTGAAATTAGAGAATGTCATAATGAATAAAGGATGTATTTTTTGTGAGGTTCATGAACTTCGAAACTGCACACCATACTCCAACGCCCTTGTTTTAAAGTCTCTACGTAGATGAGGGACATCTTCCCCACTTCAGTAGTTTTAGGGGAGATCAGTAACATTTGGGAAGTGAGATCTGTTCTTTCCTATTTCCTTAATGCCTGACTCATTTCAGGGTTTTCTCTAGTGTCTATCTGGGCCTTCCAATCTCTTGCTCAGGTTCCTCAGAAGCCACCCTTTTGGCTCAGTGCCCATAGCTCAGTGGGTAGGGCGCCAGCCACATACACTGAGGCTGGCGGGTTCAAACCTGGCCCAGGCCTGCTAAAAAACAGGGACAACTACAACAAAAAGCCAGGCATTGTGGTGGGCACCTGTAGTCCCAGCTACTTGGAAGGCTAAGGCAAGAGAATCGCTTAAGCCCAAGAGTTTGAGGTTGCTGTGATGCCACAGCACTCTACCCAGGGTGACAAAGTGAGACTCTGTCTGAAAAAAAAAAAAAAAAGAAGCCCCCCTCTTTGTATGCAGTTGTGGCCACAAAATATGCTCATACTGGCATCTTGGAATAGCAAACACTATTTCTACCAGTAAAATTCCTTTTAAAAAAAATTCCCTGCTGCTGCCGTATCAAGTCATCACCACTCAGCATGTTGGGGAGAATATTATCCTTGTATTTGATTTTCATTTTCTTCATTGGCCACTGATAAATGAAGGAGTCGCCTGTGCTTGAAGGTGCTATACTTTGTCTCCCCGATGTCACAGGGGCCAGCCTTTCTTGAGGAGCTCGAAGGGGCCCGGGCCCCTTCAGACCCTTCTCATTCTTCCTAGCTAAATGACTTTTTCCCATTTAGAGGACCTTGTTAAGGCAGATCACCTGAAGGGCTACTCTTTTCTGTCCTTGAGAATGGCTCCTGTAACGCTCTGTTAGCAAAAGCCATCTTCTAACGGACTCCCGACCCCCTCTGATCTTCCCCAGACCGTGACAGTCTCACGTCTCTGTCGCGGTGAGGAAGGATGGGCTTGGTCCTTCAGCAGCAGACAGTAAGGAGATACTGGGTCTGGATTCCACTCAGAAGTGCCTCTGTAATGAGGTTATAGAAAATAACACCACAAATTAGGTTATCACACTTAAAGGACCCCAGATTTTTAAAAAATCCTCTCATATTTTCTTTCTTGTTTTTTCTTTTTTGTTTTTGTTGTTTTTTGAGATTGGGTCTCACTCTGTTGCCTGGGCTATAGTGAGGTGGTGTCATCATGGCTCACTGCAACTTCAAACTCCTGGCCTCAAGAATCCTCCTGCCTTGGCCTCCCAAAGTGCTGGGATTACAGGCATGAGCCACCATGCTCGGCTTCATATTTTCATGGAAGAGTTTGATACTTTTTTTTATATATATATTTAAATCTTTGATTCATTTGAGATTTGTCTTAGCGTGGGTCCAACTTGAATTTCTTCATCTGGCTGTGTCTTTCCTCTGTGGTTTGAGTGTCTGCCCTTGTCTCGTGCTGCATTCCCATAGTCCAGCGGTTCTCAACCTGTGGGTCGTGACCCAGAGGAACTGTATTAAAGGGTTGTGGCGTTAGGAAGGTTGAGAACCCCTGCCATAGTCCTTGTGCAGACCCTCTTCTCTGCCGTCCCATCTGTCATGCACCACCGGTATGAAATTCTGACTTCACATGTCTGCTGGCTCTGCCTGGAGGTTTTGTTTCATCTCTTTGGTCTGATTTTGTATTAATGTTTAACTAGTGAGATTTCATAATAACTTATCATCTTACAGAGATAATCTCTTTCCTCCTCCCATTTCAGTCAGTAATCTCTCTTAATGTTTATTTTTCTTCATTTATACTTTAGTAACATGATTTGCCACTGTTAAATGTTATCTTTTGGATTTCCAGGTATGAAAAGGTAATGATGAGGCATATGAGGCAATCAGCAAGCCTATCCTATATCCCACCTTATACCTATACCCTTCAACCCCAATTTTTGTTACAATGTCATTTCTACACTGCTCTATGACATTTACTCTAATCATCCTAATTGCCATGGTAAATTTAGTCTTTGTTCTACAGTTAACTTTATTAGATGTTCATCCCTTAATAGTCTACAAATTTGCATGTGTTCAAAGCTGTTTGCCTATAGGTTTAATACTTGAACAGTTTTGCTGAATGTAAAATCCTTGGCATATATTTTCTTGACTATCACATGACTATTGCTTCTCTGACTTCAGGCACTGAGTGTTACTGTAGGGAAATCTTGAAACCAGTTGATCTTCTTCCCTCTTATAAGGGATTTGATCTTTTTGCTGTTATCCACCTCTCTCGCTGTTAGCTTAGGTTAGTTGTCCTTGGCACGCAGTAGAACTTTCAAAGGTTCTTACACCTTTTTAGATTATTTTTAAGGATTTGTTCTAGTACTTTCACTTTTCTTCTTTGAGAACTCCAATTACCTGTATATGTTCATTGATTCTCCTTTTTCTGTCATTTCCCTTAATCTGTCTAACCTTTCCTTGTTTCCATTTCATTTAATTTCTTCTTTCTCATTTTGGTCTTCTTTTTCCCTTTTGCTTTTTTTCCAAGATGCCTATTTCCTTTTGTGTTCCTTCCCATTTTGTCTTTATTTCTCCAAATGCCTTTTCTCTTGTGCCCCTCATGTTTCTGTCTAGAGGGCAATTATGTGAACTCATAGATTACTGGTAGCTTGTATGATATGCCCATATGTGGGGATTTACATTAAATTATAGACACTATTATTTGTTGAATTCAGCATCTAACCTTAAGTAAACAATTTATTAGCGTTAATAATAGACATGTCACTAAGACTTTGTATAATTGTTTTACTAACTGTTTTCTCTGTTTTCTCAGGAGGTCTAATGTTAGGTCTTAGGAATATTCAGGCTATAATATTCATCAATAACATCATTGGTTTATTTCTGTGTACTCCTACAGAATTCCAAAAAAGGACTGGAGACACTACCCAAATATAACACAAGAAATTTATAGGAAGAAAGAAAATAGGCCAGGCACAGAGGCTCGCACCTGTAATCCTAGCACTCTGGGAAGCTGAGGCAGGAGGATCTCTTGAGCTTTGAAGACACCAGAGACCAGCCTGAACAAGAGTGAGACCCATCTCTACTAAAAACAGAAAAATTAGCCAGGCATTGTGGCGGGCACTTGTAGTCCCAGCTACATGGGAGGCTAAAGCAGTCGGATGGCTTGAACCTGGGAGTTTGAGGTTGCTGTGAGCTCTGATGCCACAGCACTCAAGCCTGGGGAAATAGAATGAGATTTTGTCTCAAAAAAAAAAAAAAAAAAAAGTAACGAGAGGCAAAATATGAAATGAAAATACACGAAATACATGCTATAACAACATCCAGTATTCTCAGGCTGGTCATGTAGATTAATGAAAAATTGCAGAATTCTGATTTTTATTTTAACTCTGTCTCTTCAATTCTAATTTCTCACACAATAACATAATTTCTTATTCCAAGTTGGTATTTAGTAAATGCCTGTTAAACTTTTGTTAAATATAAATGGATAAATTGTTTAAAACACCATCAAAAAATAAATAAATAAATAAAAAGAAGAAGCATCCAGGATTCTTGGTTTAAGCTTTTAGCTCCAAGATTCCAAGTGGGCAAAGCAGAGAGGGACCCATAGTCATGGGCATGAAACAAACAAGTCAGGTGCCCAGAAGAGAAGCTCCTTTGGGGATTGAGGTCAAGAGAGAAATTTGTTCTTCAATCTCATCAAGAAGACATTGTGTGGGGTGGAGCCCATAGCTCAGTGGGTAGGGCGCCAGCCACATACAACGAGGCTGGTGGGTTCAAACCCAGCCCAGGCCACTTAAAACAACAATGACAACTGCAAAACAACAGAATAGCCAGGCATTGTGGCAGGCACCTGTAGTCCCAGCTACTTGGGAGGCTGAGGCAAGAGAGTTGATTAAGCCCAAGAGTTTGAGGTTGCTGTGATCTGTGACACCATGACACTCTCTACCCAGGTGACAGCCTGAGACTCTGTCTCAAAAAAAAAAAAAAAATGGACATTGTGTGGTATGAACAATGTTGTCAACAACTTCCTGGCAGCATTAACATTCCTGACAGCCATTAAATTTCTATTGACATTGGGAGCCACATAGCTGGTCCCTTCATGCTGGGTAACAGTAATAGTGTCCTGTGAGAGAATAAACATTTTCATATAAAAAAAAAATTTCTAATGACAGTTCTTAGACTGTCATCCAGGGCCATGATGCCAACACACTGTTCAGTAAACACAGTTTTGCTGGGGCTCAGGGCATTGTGATTCAGGCTCACAGCCCTCTGCTGAGCTGGCCTGGTGGCAGAGTCATTTTAGAGTCTGTCATCTAAGAAAGGGGCTATATATATTCTTTCAGCAATCTTCCCCCATGATTTCTTTGACTCACGTGTTTGCTATACTCATAGGGCAATAGAGGTTTGACAGGTTCCTAGAAAATAGATGTGCTCTACAGTAACAGTTAAAGATCTAATAGACTTCCACTGCAGATGACAAATTTGAGGGCTCTTTTAACTGCCAACCTACTTATTTTAGTTATGTGTATAAACACCCAGGGTCCATGTTGTAGGGGTTCTGTCATCTGTGTCTTATTTAAATGCCAAGTACTAAGATTATAAATACGAGATACATTTTAATATAATAAGTTGTTATTTAAGCTACTTTTGAAAGGAGACTGAGCTTTAGGGAAATTTCTTTGGTATAATTAAAAGTCATTAATTCATCAAATTTAATGAGCACCTACTAAGCATCTGGCACCATGGTGAGTATTGGGGGCTATTGTGTACCCTGTTGCAGTCCTTTAATTAGGTTTTCACATTCTCACCTGATCTCATTTCCTAGTGAAGAAACAGGCAGGGACATGGAGCCCAAATCATTAGGACTTTGAAATTCTGGGTGATTGCCATAAAGATCTGAAGCCTGGCAATTAAATAGCCAGTTGGAATGAAATAAACCTGACTTTTTAAAAGCTTTGAGAATTTTCTAGCCTCTTGTGTTCACTAGAAGTTTAATTTTTATAAATTTCCCTTTGGTTGCCTTTTCTCATCATGACAGGGTAGACATTGTATGTTTTTCTTCATTGTTTCAGATTTTGAGATACAGAGTGAAAATGGGGAGAACTCTAACCAAGACATGTTTGAGGATGTCGAATCACATGAGTTGTTCTCAAAAATGCCTGACAGGGAAGGCATTCAGCAATCCAATGGGGAGAGTGACTTTGAGAGAGACTGTGGCACTGGGGGGCCCCAGGGAAATGTTCCAGGTGAGGACCCCAGGGAGGTGCCATCCCAGGGCAGGGAAGTTGGCCAGCTCATAGGCCTTCAGGGTACCTACCTGGGCGAGAAGCCATATGAATGTCCCCAGTGTGGGAAAACCTTCAGCCGGAGATCACACCTAATCACCCATGAACGGACCCATACGGGAGAGAAATACTACAAATGTGATGAATGTGGAAAAAGCTTTAGTGATGGTTCAAACTTTAGTAGACACCAAACTACTCACACTGGGGAGAAACCCTATAAATGCAGAGATTGTGGGAAGAGCTTTAGCCGGAGTGCAAACCTCATAACCCACCAGAGGATCCACACGGGAGAGAAGCCCTTTCAGTGTGCTGAGTGTGGCAAGAGTTTTAGCAGGAGCCCCAATCTCATCGCTCATCAGCGAACCCACACAGGAGAGAAACCATACTCATGCCCAGAATGTGGAAAGAGCTTCGGCAACCGGTCCAGCCTTAACACACATCAGGGAATCCACACTGGAGAAAAACCCTACGAATGCAAGGAATGTGGTGAAAGCTTTAGTTACAACTCCAACCTAATCAGACACCAGAGAGTCCACACAGGAGAGAAACCATACAAATGTACTGACTGTGGCCAGAGGTTCAGCCAAAGCTCAGCTCTCATTACACACCGGAGAACTCACACAGGAGAAAAACCCTATCAGTGCAGTGAGTGTGGGAAAAGCTTTAGCCGCAGCTCCAATCTGTCCACCCACCGGAGAACCCACATGGTGGAGAAGCCCTATAAGTGTGGAGTATGTGGGAAGAGCTTCAGCCAAAGTTCTAGTCTGATTGCGCACCAAGGCATGCACACAGGGGAGAAACCCTACGAGTGCCTGACATGTGGGGAGAGCTTCAGCTGGAGCTCCAACCTCCTCAAGCACCAGAGGATCCATACTGGTGAGAAGCCCTACAAATGCAGTGAGTGTGGGAAGTGCTTCAGTCAGCGCTCCCAGCTGGTGGTGCACCAGCGGACCCACACAGGGGAGAAGCCCTACAAATGCCTCATGTGTGGCAAGAGCTTCAGCCGGGGCTCTATCCTGGTCATGCACCAGAGAGCCCACTTAGGAGACAAGCCCTACAGGTGTCCTGAATGTGGGAAAGGCTTCAGCTGGAATTCGGTTCTTATTATACATCAGCGAATCCACACAGGGGAGAAACCCTACAAGTGCCCTGACTGTGGGAAAGGATTCAGCAACAGCTCCAATTTTATTACACATCAGAGAACTCATATGAAAGAGAAACTGTATTGAAGTGGCAAAGATGAAAAGTGAAGGGACTGGCCAGAGATGGACTTGCCACACTGGCCCAAATAGTGATGTCCCTTTAAAAGAGCCATTCTTCCCAAATGCTTTTTGGAGTTTTTGCCAGAATCTTACCCTTGCTTATCCTCATTTCTAATACCATCAGTGGTTGGAGTCTACCCCCATACATGGTTAAGAACAGCATGTAAGGAGCAGAAGGTTGCAAAGTTGGGTCTTTTTCTGTAACATTTCACAGCTTGATTGGCCTCTCTCTTGATTCCTCTGTGCCTCAGTTTCCTCTTTGGTAAAATGAGGGGGAAACATTTCTCCTATGGAGTGAAAGATAGCATGGCCCTCAGCTGAGTCCTCAGAGAAATACTGGAAATTCATTTTCGTGGTTCTGGTTGTTTTGTTGACATTTTGTTGGGCTAAGGTGTCTTCACCCCAAGCTATCAGCATCGCAGGGCCCCTGCCCATGTTAGAATCTGCTCTGCTTAGCATCAGTGTCTTAGCTTTGACTTTAGGTCAAGATGAAAGGGCTTCTCCAGTTGTGAGTCATCCTTGCAGCAGTGAACCCCCTTTCTGTTTCTGGAAAGTATCAGGAGCACAGACGCTGAGGTACACCCAGACCCACTGCCTCAGGATCCTCGGGATCCTTCCCATTGATAAGCTGGACAGGGCCTTCCAGGAAAGGTGCACACTGAGCAGATTCACATGCATGTTTTTGTCTCTGCTTGCTGTCCTGTGGAAAGTCAGGTGCCCATGGGAGCACACTTGCTCTTGTGGGGTTCTGCGCTGGAGTATGTGATGAAATCTGAGACCCCAGCTGCCCACCTGTGGTGGAGAGAAACAGTCCTGCATGCTATGGGATGGGCTTGTATCTTTGCCCACAAAGACGTAGCTCCACAATCATTTCTAAATTATTCTGTGCAGTTATTATTTCTCTGCTCTCATGTTTTTGATTTTATACATGCACTGGTAGCTTTTGTATACTAAGAACATTATTTTTTAAAGAAGTGCTGATTTTAAGAACATATCTGTCCCCTGGAAAAATCTGGGCTTGAATCAGGAATTTGATGCCACCCTTGATCTTGGGATATTACCAGGGCTTTGTTCTTGGTATCCTCCAGCCTGGAAACAGTAACGATAGGGGAAAGACAATAGGTGAAAGGTTTGTTCTGAGGGAAGGGGACAATAGAGGAGGTGTTTCTGGGAATGTGAAGCTGCCTCCTCCCACTCTTGGGGACCTGTGCTCAGAATGGGTTTTGGTTCTTATAGGATGGATGCTCAGTATGCCTAATAAATGGGTTTTGGTTCTTATAGGATGGATGCTCAGTATGCCTTTCTTTTCTAGAGTCTGTCTTTTAACACATGTTAAAAACATGAACTTGACTGTTAACAAATTCACACTTCACTTCCCCACCCCACGCCACCCCCTTCTTATCCTGCCACAGGGCGATAGTGGTCCAAGCCCTTCAGAGAGTAAAATCTGTTGCCTCACAAAGCACACCTTTGGGTGAACCTACATCGTGTGTGCTTGTCCATACCACACACTTTCCCACTGCTTTTTGCAGATTCTACATTCAATCTGTCAACCAAGACCTGGAGTAGCAGCTTTGTCTAAAGAGCCACACATCCACAGGAAATCAACTAAGTTAGACACTAGGAGAAAGACATAGGCAGTGTTGGTTGTTAAACCACACCAGGTAGACTGTGAATCCCCATAATGAGTTCCATTCCTTCACTTATTTGACCAACAGTCATGAGGACTTAAGTACCATCACTGTTCTGGATGCTAGGGAGGGGTTGTGAACAAGAAGTCCCATCATCTGTCTAATAGAAGAAAGGTGCTCATCTGTCTGGGAAGATACAAGAGCTGTCCTACCAGTCAGGAGAATAGATAACATAAGTTCCCAGCTAACCTAAGTTCTAAAATTTGGTTAGTAAAAGAAACTTGGGTTGTACAAGATATTGGATCCTTAAGTTTCAACTCAAGAGAAGAGTTGATACTATGCTTTTTGAAGCTGTCTAATTTTTGTTTTTACTCCTCCCTACCTGGTTGAAACAAAAAATTTTCTGGGAAAAAAGGAAACAAGATTATTGTCCAGAACTGCAGAAATAGAATAGGACCAGGTTTGAAAAATGACAAATTGTGGTTCTTGAAAGGTTGATGGTTTGCTGATTCGTCTACATGGGTCCACAGAGGCAAAGAGGGGTCAGTATATAGCAGCCTTCGTGAAGCTCTGTGTTGGGTGAAAGAACACATCTTCTTCCCCTAAAAGATTTCAAGAAGCTCCTGGGCACAGAGACTCACACCTGTAATCCCAACACCCTGGGAGGCCAAGGCAAGAGGATCCTTTGAGCTCATGAGTTTGAGACCAGCCTGAACAAGAGTGAGACACCCCCCCCACCCCCATCTCTACGAAAAATAGAAAAACTAGTGGAGCATAGTGGCAGGCACCTGTAGTCCCAGATATATGGGCAGCTGAGGCAGAAGGATCATTTGAGCCCAAGAGTTTGAGGTTGCTGTGAACTATAAAGACACCACAGCACTCTACCTAGAGTGACAAAGGGAGATTCTGTCTCAAAAAATAAAAGTAAAAAAAAAAAAGATTTCAAGAAGCTTCGGTCCTGGCTGGGCCCAGTGGCTAGCACTCTGGGAGGCCAAGACGAGTGGATTGCTGGAGGTCAGGAGTTCAAGACCAGCCTGAGCAAGAGCAAGACCCATTCTCTCTACTAAAAATAGAAAAATTAGCTGGATGTGCTGGCAGGCACTGATAGTCCCAACTACTCAGGGGGCTGAGGCAGGACTGAGATCACTGGAGCCTAAGAGTTTCAGGTTGCTATGAGCTGTGACACCACAGCACACTACCGAGGGTAACAGAGTGAGACTCTGTCTGAAAATAAAAAAAGAAAGAAAATCCCCCTGTATATGCCCATGCCTTTAGGGCTCTGCTTGTTTTACCAGTTTGTTTCTAAGAACAAGAGAACAGCCTTAGGACAACTAATCCAGGGTAAACGATTAAAAAAAAAAAAAAACACTGGGGCGGTGCCTGTGGCTCAAAAGAGTAAGGCACCAACCCCATATGCGGGAGGTGGCAGGTTCAAACCCAGCCCCGGCCAAAATCCACAACAACAACAACAAAAAAAACTACTTCAACCTCAGCTTGGCCCCCAAGTCCACCTCAGCAAGTCCTTTATGTGATTTTGGTCATTCTCAGAATGTCAGTCACATTCTCTGAGAACCTTGAACCTGTCAGATGTGGCCTCCTTCAGATCCCCCCACCCCCGCCCCGGACTAACAAATCTCTCTTTGTACTCAGTCCCTCACTCCATGCTCAGCCTAGAAATGACCTTTCTTTCACCTTAGCAGTGACAGTAACCTCTGCCGCCTCACCTCTTCTCCAGGGTCAGTACCTTGCTCCATCAGCTGTTTCCTCTCAGTTTCTAGTCTCTCTTGCTACTGTTGTAACTGTGGGCCACCCATAAGAAACACAGACCCCACTTTAGACTCGAATCACATGGTGATGATTTATTACACCTGTGCAGGCGGACCGCTGCCCCCAAAGGGCAAATGGCCCAAACCAGGTAGTGATATATTACATCTGCACAGGCGGACCGCTGCCGCAAAGGGCAAATGGCCCAAATCAGGTTGTCATTTATTACAACTGCACAGGCGGACCGCTGCTCCAAAGGGCAAACGGCCCAAATCAGGTTGTCATTTATTACATCTGCACAGGTGGACCACTGCCCCAAAGAGCAAACGGCCCCAAAGAGAAATGCAGCAGCTTTTTATACCCTTTTTGTGCTGATGTGGCAAAGCAAGCATATACAAAAGCGAAACATGGGTGGTTACAGGGCAGGGTTACAGGCAGGTAGTTGGCTCAGGGGGTTCCTGCTTGGTGGCTCAGGGGTAACTCAGTAACCATGGGGACAACTTGGAAAGCCCAGTAGCTTGGGAAACTCAGTAACCTGGGAAACTCTGCTTGAGTAAGTCTACCATTGTTTTTTTGTTTTTTGTTTTTTGTAAAGAGAGAGTCTCACTTTATCTGCCCTCAGTAGAGTGCCGTGGCGTCACACAGCTCACAGCAACCTTCAACACCTGGGCTTATGTGATTCTCTTGCCTCAGCCTCCCGAGTAGCTGGGACTACAGGCGCCCACCACAACGCCCGGCTAATGTCTACCATTGTTTAGCTGGCTAGGGAGTCAGGGAACTTGGAGAACTTCCTTGTAACCTGTTCTCAGAATTAAACCAATAAGGGGGGGGGGGGTTGAGATGGACGGGGACTCAGGCTGAAACAGTTAGGGGCTTTTAGGGGTCTTCTTGCTGGGTCGGTTACTACACTACTGGCTTCTTCCAGTGACCTGCTCACCTGCTGAAGTTGTACCTAGAGTCTCAATCTCAGCATTCCCAGAACTCAGGCGTCCCCTCCCCCTTGGGCACCTTCTTGTATTTCCTCTGTGAGTAGCACCACTACCCATCCAGCCTCACCCAACCCCAAAACCAGGGAGTCATCTGGACTCTTTCCTCTCTCACATCCCTCAGAGCTATTTGGGAACCACGTCCTTCAAATTCTGCCGCTCTACTTACCATTTACCAGTCTCTGGCATAGTTCAAACCTTTGCCTGATGACTGCAATAACTCCCTCCAGCCCTCCCCCCTGCTTCTCCCTCCTGTTGCAGCCAGAGTGAGCCTTCTTCCACTGCATGAGTGGAGCTGGTCACCCCTCACCTTAAACCTTCCCAGGCTCCTCACCTATAGAAAGGCCACATTCCTTCCATAGCAGAAGAGGTCTTTCTGATGGGAACCTCTGTGGAACCTTATCCCACACCTCTATGCCTTGCAAATCCATGCTCCTGGAAGGCTCCTCTTCAATCTCCCCAGCTGAGACGTGCCTGCTTCCTGTTCTAGAATGCAGGGCCTCCCTGCCTGTGGGGGACCACACCTGCCCACCTTTGCTTTTCTTTTTTTGAGACAGAGTCTCCGGCTGTCACCCCTGGGTACAACAAACTCAAACTCTTGGGCTTAAGCGATTCTCTTGCCTCAGCCTCTCAAGTAGCTGGGACTACAGGTACCTGCCACAACGCCTGGCTATTTTGTTGTTGTTGTTGTTGCAGTTGGCATTGTTTTAGCTGGCCTGGGCCTGGTTCCAACTGGCCAGCCTCGGTGTATGTGGTCAGAGCCCTACCCACTGAGCTATGGGCACTGCCCACCCACCCACCTTTGAAGATATAGCCTGGGCACCAACTCCTCCGTGCAGCCTTCTCTACACTTTCAGGCGTGACCCTGGCTGTGCTCCCCTGCAATCTCTCACTTTCCTGCTGCAGCTCTCCTGACACCTGCCTGTTACCCATCTGTTGCCCCTCCCCCTCTTTCTTATGTTCATACCTGCCCTAAGGTTCAAGACTTCATCTCTTGCTCAGTACATGTGATAGGAACTCAAGGAATATTTGCCACTTGGTTCTCTTCTTAGAGATAAACATAAATGCAAGAGGCAGAGGGACCCCAAAATTCTGGCCTGGAAAATTGAGTAGGTTTCCTTTCGTAAGATGAAATATTAGTTTTAACTTCAGTGCCCACTCAATATATATATATATATATATATATATATATATATATATATATATATGTGTGTGTGTGTGTGTGTGTGTGTGTGTGTGTGTGTGTGTGTGTGTGTATATATTTTTTTTTTTTTTTTTTTTGAGACAGAGCCTCAAGCTGTCACCCTGGGTAGAGTGCAGTGGCATCACAGCTCACAGCAACCTCCAACTCCTGGGCTCAAGCGATTCTCCTGCCTCCACCTCCCAAGTAGCTGGGACTATAGGGTGCCTGCCACAAGGCCCTGGCTATGTTTTGGTTGCAGCCATCATGGGCGGGCCTGGGCTGGATTTGAACCCGCCAGCTCAGGTGTACATGGTTGGTGCCTTAACCACTTGAGCCACAGGTGCAGAGTCTTACCCACTCAATATTTACCCACATATGGTATGCACACAGTGTAAGACCAACCAACTAGTATCTTTTTATCAACAGTTTCAATTAACAAACCAGTATCTTAATGAAACAACTTGTATTTCTGAAATGTCACATAATCAAAAGCCAGTAGAAAACCACGCATCTTCTTTACTGTAGCTGAATCTGTAGTACACAATCTATTTTTTTTTGTTTGCACAAGCAGTGAAACTTGAGATTTTATCTTACTCTTAACCTTTAATCGAGTATATCAATATAACTATATCCTGAGACAGTTCCCCTTGTTCTAAACTTTTTATTGAAATTTAGCAGACAGGGCCAAGCGTGGCAGCTTATGCCTGTAATCTCAGAACTTTGGGAGCTGAGGAGGGACATTGCTTGAGCTCAGGTGTTCAAGGCCAGTCTGGATAACAGGAAGACCCTGTCTGCACAAGAAATTTATTTATTTATTTATTTTCTTATTTTTTTTAATTTAATTTTTTAATTTTTTTTTTTTTTTTTTTTTTTTTTTTGCAGTTTTTGGCCAGGGCTGGGTTTGAACCTGCCACCTCCGGCACATGGGACCGGCGCCCTACTCATTGAGCCACAGGCGCCGCCCTGCACAAGAAATTTAAAAAAAATAATTAGCTGAGCATGATGTCATGCACCTGGGAGGGTCTCTTGAACCCAGGAGTTTGAGGTGATGGCTATGATTACACCACTGCATGCCAGCTTGGGCAACAGAGTGAGACCCTGTCGCAAAAAGACAACTATCAGGCAGCACCTGTGGCTCATCGAGTAGGGCACTGGCCCCATATACTGAAGTTGGCGGGTTCAAACCTGGCTTCGCTGGAACTGCAAAACAGAAAATAGCCGGGCGTTGTGACAGGCATCTGTGGTCCCAGCTACTCGGGAGGCTGAGGCAAGAGAATCGCCTAAGCCCAGGAGATGGAGGTTGCTGTGAGCTGTGTGACACCACGGCACTCTACCAAGGGCGACAAAGTGAAACTCTGTCTCTACAAAAAAAAAAAAAAGACATCTATCTCTATATATCTAAGTATAGCAGATGAGTACACACAAGTGTACAGCTCCTTGAGTTTTTACAAATCGCACACACTTGTGTAAACAGCACCCAAATCAAGAAACTACTTATCAGCACCCTAGAATTCTCCATTTATGTCTCCTTCCACTCAGCACCTGTCTCCTTCCTGACCCTGCCCTGAAGTATGTGGTGTAGTGGAGGAGATATGGGGAGATATAAAGTTATAGTTCTAGATAGACTTGTAATTACTAACTACACACCTTTACTTTTACCTTGTTATTTTATCCATTTGTTCTATCAGGTATTTCTCGCGGCTTTAACAATACCATAACTGACTTAGGAGTCATGGTTAAGAGGTGCTGGGCAAATTAACACCCAAACATCTCTGAATCTCCACTGCCTCATCTGTGGAGTGAGGATAATTACCTACCTCCATTACAAGCAAGTCATAATGTAATGACTTTTTTTTCATGGAATTTTGCTTCCCTTGGGTTGCATTTATACTTTACAATAAGCCATATAGTTCACAGTAACAAAATTCACAGAGGGCGGCGCCTGTGGCTCAGTGAGTAGGGCGCCGGCCCCATATGTCGAAGGTGGCGGGTTCAAACCCGACCCTGGCCAAACTGCAACAAAAAATAGCAGGGCATTGTGGTGAATGCCTGTGGTCCCAGCTAATCGGGAGGCTAAGGCAAGAGAATCGCCTAAGCCCAGGAGCTGGAGGTTGCTGTGAGCTGTGATGCCGCAGCACTCTACCGAGGGTGATAGTATGAAACTCTGTCTCTAAAAAAAAAAAAATACACAGAGCAGTTACCATGTGCCAGGCCCTGTGATGAGCTTTTTACATATTTTCTGAAACCTGATAACAAACCTAGGAGATAGGGAAATATCCTCACTTCAGCTACTCAGGAGGGTGAGGCAAGAGAATCACCTAAGCCCAAGAGCTGGAGGTGGCTGTGAGCTGTGATGCCACAGCACTCTACCGAGGGCAACAAAGTGAGACTTTGTCTCTAAAAAAAAAAAAAAAACCTGAATAGCCTCACTCCACAGATGAGACAGTGGATATTCAGAGGAGATGTTTGGTTATTAATTTGCCCAGCACCTCTTAACCATGACTCCAAAGTCAGTTAACTCCATTGTATTATTAAAACCATGAGAAATACCAGATAGGAACAAATGGATAAAATAACAAAATATTAAAACTGGTAGGCCAGGCATGGAGGCTCATGTCTGTAATCTCAGCACTTTGAGAGGCCAAGCCAGGAGGATCACTTGAGACCAGCCTAGGCAACATAGTGAGACCCTACTTTTTATTAAAAAATAAAAATTAGCTGGGTGTGGTGACATGCACCTGTAATCTCTGCCACTGAGGAAGCTGAGGCAAGGGAATTATTTTAAGCCCAGGAGTTTTGAGGTTGCTGTGAGCTATGATGACACCACTGCACTCTATCACCAACCTTTTCTCAAAAAGGGGGGAATCATCCTCGACTAACCAACTGACCCAATGTAATCACAAGGGTCCTTAAAATTCTTAAAGGATTAATTCCTGTAATCCTAACACACTGGGAGGCCAAGGATCCCTTGAGCTCAGGAGTTCAAGACCAACCTAAGCCAAAGCAAGACCCTGTCTTTACTAAAAATAGAAAAACCAGCTGGGTGTTGTGGTGGGCACCTGTAGTACCAGCTGCTGGGGAGGCTGAGGCAGGAGGATTGCTTGAGCCCAGGAGTTTAAGGTTGCTGTGAGTGAGATATGATGACGCCTCAGCACTCCAGCCTGGGCAACAGAGTGAAACTCTTGTCTCAAAGACACACACACACACACACAAAAAGTTTAAAAAAAAAATGTAGCTGGTCACCTGCATCGACCCTGCAGACCAAGGACAGCAAGTTAGAACCTCCTCTGGGCCTGATTAAGAAAAAAAAAAAAAAAAAAACAGGGTTGTGCCTGTGGCTCAAATATACCTGTGGCTCCATATACCGGAGATGGCGGGTTCAAACCCAGCCCCGGCCAAAAACTGCAAAAAAAGAGAAAATGAAAAAACATATAGAAGCAGAGCTCTGTAGTGACTGGAAAGTGGTGCCTTTGCCCCACCTTGCCAGTCCCTAAAGCAGCTCTGGAATTTCCGGGTTGGCCCAGGGAACTATGCGAAAGCAGAGTGTGTGTGCAGGTGACACGCGCCGCCCAGTGTCCACGCGATCCTCCTGAGAAGGTACTGCCAGGCTCCCCCTGGAAGCTGGCTATCTGGAGGGTTCCCGGTCGCCCTGTGCTTTCTCTCAGCACAGGCTGCTCTTACAGCAGGAGATCACAGCGTCACCTATCTTCGTTGAACTTGGCCTTTCATCTGTTAAATGGGGAGTGAGACCTACTATGCAGGGTTCCCAGATTCCCTGTCAGCCGAACCAGATAAAATGGGTAGATGCTAAATAAAGAAGTTTCCGTTCTCTTTCCCTGAGGCTGCACCTGCTCCTCTCCTGGGCTCCCTCATCCGTTCGCTAGCATTTCTAGCAATTCGTTTTCTTTGCACACACCTCCACTTGAGATTTGTCACACCACACTGGAGTTACTTGGGTTCTTCACGGCAGTGTTTTGAAAACGCACCCTCAGCTAGATTGCATTTCATACAAAGAAGGGGTGTTTCGTTTTCCCTGCCTCCACAGCACACTCAGGCCTGGTGCTCAGCCCAAAGTGGGTACTGATTGTTGAACAAATAAGCTCCAATGGTGGCTCGACGCCTGTAGCTCAGGCGGCTAGGGTGCCAGCCGCGTACACCGGAGCTGGCAGGTTCGAATCCAGCCCGGGCCAAAAAACAGCTGGGCGTTGTGGCGGGCGCCTGTAGTTCCAGCTACTTGGGAGGCTGAGGCAAGAGAATCGCTTGGGCCCGGGAGTTGCAAGTTGCTGTGAGCTGTGACGCCACGGCACTCTACCCAGGGCGACAGGTTGAGACTGTCTCTAAATAAACAAGCTCTTGAATTGCCCAGTACTGTGCACAGCTGGAAATGAGGACATGTGAGGGGTCGCGGGAGGTCGTAGGGGCGACGCATCACCACGGCCGGTAACCAAGCCACTGAAAAGCACTTTCAGTGGCAGAAACCTTAGCTGGAGTCCCAGCTCCACGCGAACAGACCCCTCAAGTCTGGATAACAGGGACAAACACTATCTAACAGGTTTACACCGCGCCCTCAGCCCTACGCGAAAGCACTTTGTAAAGGCTCCCGGCTCCCCCCGCACCCCGACCCCGCGAGCCGCACAGGGAAGACTGCAGCTCCAACTCTCCGCGAGCGACTCTCCGCCACCTGCGGCTCGGGGCCACGCCCCCTCCGCACGGCGACTGGGAAAGCCCCACCCGCCGTCAACGATTCGTCGGAAGCAAATAAGCGGCTGAGACAACGTCATGTTTTATTGGCTAGCGCTGCTGTCCGTCTGAGGGCGGAGGCCTTCGGGAAATGAGGCGCCTGAGAACGTTTAGTACCTCTCGGGGTGGGTTTCTGCTTAGGGTGTAGCAGCCGTCCGAGCGCCTGGACTTGGAGTCTGGGCTCGGGATTGGAGTGTCGTGCGGTGGACGTTGCGTGGCAGCAGAGGAGGTGCCACGGGGCCCAGCTGTCCGCATTCTGCGGCCTCGGAGGGCGGAAGCGGCTCTATTCCCCGCGAGCCTGGGCCGCCCCGCCGGGTGGGCGTGGCCGGGCCGCCCCGGGTGGGCGTGGCCGGACCGCCCCCGGGTGGGCGTGGCCGGTCAGCGGGGCTCGACCCGCTCCTCGTGCTGACGGCGGCGTCTCTCCAGCTGCGCGCTGGGCCTGGGGAGCGTGTCCCTGGCTCTGTGGCCACCGAGGTGCCACAGCCCCCAAGGCCCGCTTTTGACCCGTAAAGCTTTTAGAGAACGTCGCCCTCGAAGCAGAGTTGCCGTCCAGGATAAGTCATGATCTATGAGCTGGGCAGCCGTTCGCGGTCAGAGAGCTGAGCCACTGCCCCTTTTCCTGCCATAAACCAACTGCGTGACCCTAAGCAAGTCCCTGGAGGAGGGGGCGGTCTCTGAGCCGTGACTCCTTCAGCCCTAAGAGACTTGAAGCCAAGTTCTCTCTTAAATTTTCTTCCAACTCTGACATACCGTGAGTCTGTTTTTATTATTCTCTTAAAACCTGTAACTTTAACCAAGGTAAACCACCTTGTTTGGGAGAGAATTATGATGCCAGGGTTGAGAGCCTAGCCAGAGGTGAGGACAGTTGAGCAGCCAGAGTTGTTGTTCTCTTTTTTTTTGAGACAGTCTCAAGCTGTCGCCCTGGGTAGAGTGCAGTGGCGTCACAGCTCACAGCAACCTCAAACTCTTGGGCTCAAGCGATTCTCTTGCCTCAGCCTCCCAAGTAGCTGGGGCTACAACACACTTAGCTTTTGAAGCTGAGATTTGGAGCCTGCTCTGCCCCATATTGCTCTCCGCGGTGCTGCTACCTTACGTGCCTTCTCAGACTCACGCTAGACATTCTCTTTGCAACACCCTGCAGTTGTGAAGGCCAGTGGCTTGGAAGGGTGGGCAGCTTACTGCCCGATATATAATCTCCATCTGCCTGTGGGCATTCTTCAGTGAGTAATTGGCCTTTCCTCAGCCTTAAGGTAATTGCCACGTAAACACAGATTCAAGCTTCTCTACCAGATCACCAATCTTGACCCCTCTTAAACAAACTGCTTCCTTGCCTCCCCAGTGACAGCAAGCACTTGGTCTTGGAGTGGGATGGGGTAGGCTCTCTTCTCAATCTTACTGGGCTAATACTTGTGATTTTCACTAGTGTTCACTTTGTAATGTGTGTCTCTGACCCCAGAATTTCAAGTTCCACTTAATGACAGGTAACTGAAGATGGCTTGCAAATGAGGTGATAGAAGAGATGTGAGCTGCAGAGTGGAGTTGCAAGGGTTTTTTCCTGAGCTGAACAATAGCTGTAGCAATGGGCCAACAAATCCAGACTCCTCCTCGAGTAGAAGAAGATCTTCAAATAGTGAAACTGGAAAAAGATTCCCATTGGGAAAAGGAAATTTCCCTTCAAGGCAATGACTTTCATTTAGAGATGTTCTGGCAGAGATTTTGGGCAGTATCAAGAATCATCAGGACTCCAGGAGGCCCTCATCCAATTCTGGAAGCTCTGTCTCTAGTGGCTGAGACCAGAAAAGTATACAAAAAAAGCAGATCCTAGAGTCGCTAGTTCTGGAACAGTTCCCGATTGTTCTTCCCTAGGAGATCCAGATCTGGGATAGACAACACCACCAGAGTGAGGAAGCAGTGGCTCTGGTGGGAGACTTTGAGAAAGAACTTGGAGGACAGAGGCTGCAGGTGAGATATAAGAGCATGGTTCTGAGCAGTTGTAATTGAGGAATGAGAGAGCCACCTGGATTGCCAGCAGTGTAGATAGTATGTAGTAATTTGCTGTTCATGTCAAACTAAAATTTGGTTTTCTGTGATCCTAGTAACTACAACTTTCCAAGTTTCAATCAACTCCAGACAATGTACAACATTGGCTGCTTTGAGTGTTGATCCCTGCCATTAAGTAAGAGAATTGTTTAGAATGGGTTGAGCAGCTGTCAGAGCAAGGAGGAACACAGTATGACAGGGGTCTGGTTTTGGAGGACAGTTCTCATTCTGTTGCAGCCAGCCCGAATGCACGAAGCAGCTTCACTGGTCTTTATTGACATAATTGAACCTATAGAAAAATAGCTGAATGTGTCCTGTGTGTTTTATGTAGGATTGGCAGAGCAGGTAGGAACAGCCCCAGAAAAGCTGGGTGGCCAGGTTGCAGTGGGCCTGAGTTCCAGGCATGTCTCCATGAAGTATTCCACACATCCACACTCTTTACTGATGCTGCAGGGATTTGAAGAAGACTGACTTTTTCCTTTGCTGCTTTGTGTCTTGGGGTGCTTAAGTTTTAGTTCCTTGCAGAATTTTGATGACGCCTCGTCCTTGAATAGGGATAAGATGTGCTCTCAGAAAAGAAAGTTCTCTAAACATCCATCCAAAGCAAGCACAGAAAGAATCCATGTGCCTGTTCTAGGCAATGTTGAAGAGCTTAAGTCAGAACCAGAGGAACCAAAATTGTTGGTTCCACAACCCCAAAATAGAGGCCAGATTCTGCCTTAACTGTAGTAAGAAATAGGAGTATGGGGAGGAAGGAGGAACCCTTCCGTGGGGAGAGCATAAAGTTACCCTGAATACAGAAAGAAGGCTAGAAGATCCAGCTCCCTTCTACTTGGAAGATGTGGCATATGAACTGTGGCTGACTGCATTATTCTGTGAGATCCTAAATCGGTATCTCCAAAAGGAAGAAGGATTCTGGCCACCATGTTTTGTAAAACAACACAGGGGTGTGTGTGGCACCTTCCCCTGTGCAAATGAGAGATTACTGGTCCCAGTAGGTTATGGGCAGGGACAGACTTTAGACCTGGTTGGTGAGAAAGATACAAGGTAAGGTTGAACTAAGGTGCAGTAATCCTTACAACAGCTAAGTGTCCCCAAACCAAAACTAAAAAATAAAATTATAAAACCCTGACAGTACTTGCATGGATATAGAAGGGGAAACCTGGAAATATCAGCTTAGAGAGATGTATTGTTTGGGATTTTCACCAGCCTTCCTTTGAGAAATGAAAGCAGATACTAAGACAAAGAAGAAGACTCCTGTTTTTGAACTCAGGCCGGTCCCCAAGAGGAGCTGAGAACCATGTACTTTAATGGCTTCTTTATCTTTTCCTAGCCCTACTTGATCCTCAGGCTCTGGGAATTCCTATAGAGAAGAGCAGTGGTGACCAGGCGGTGGTGCACAGCTCCCAGGTGAGCAAGCCTTTTTTCTACTCAGGTCACCTACTACTTGAGTAGGCTCTCTACAGCCAACTCTCTTGCTGCTCAGAAATTCCAAAAGAATTTTACCCAGCAAGGAGGCCCAGTAATTTTACAGATTAGGCTCCAAAATTACACCAGTCTACAAAGGACTTTCCAAATCTCCTTATTTACATAGGCAGTCCCATGGCTGTGGTAGCAAGGGATTGCATTACAATTCTCCTTTTCCTTGACCCTGAAATTGTCAGATTATATTGATTTGTTTGTTTGCCTTAAGGGTACTTACTGATTCTTTCTACATCTGGATCTTGTTCACATAGCACACAGTACTAGATAGTGAGGGAAAACAGAAACAGAAACAAAAATGTTCAGAGGCAGATAGCCCTGAGTTCAAGTCCAAACTGTGAGCTGTACTAGCTGTGTAACTTTGAGCAAATCTGCAAAGCTTCTGTCTCAGTGCATAGGTGTTCAGTAAATGTTAGCTTCTTTCTGTCTTTCTCTCCTCCTGCCCCCTTTATTACATTTAAAAGCCAAAGAAAACTCACATTTGTATTTCTTCTCTTTTAGCCCTTGCCTTATGACTCAGGCATTATAGAGGCGTTTTGTCCAAGGCATAGTGTTTTGAGGAAGGGTGTTATGTCTTGTCAGGAGCTGGTGACATTTGGCAACGTGGCTGTATATGTCTCCCAGGAAGCACAGAAGCTACTGGAACCTAACCTGGCAGAATTCTACAAATGGGATCTTGCTAGGTAAGAATAACTTTTTCCTTTACAGTCAAAGTTAGTCATAAGGTTTCTGTAGTATTCCTTACTCCAGACCAGTGATTTTCAACCGATGTGCCATGAGAGGATCTTAGGTGTGCCACAGAAATTTTTAAAGATCATTAATTAATTTAATTTTTTTCGAAAGGAGTTCAAAACAAAGTAAGTATATCCATTCTTTCATTCTCTTTTTTGATCAACATAATTTAATTGTGCCATGGAAGTTTAAATAAAGGTTCAAGTGTGCTGTGAGATTAAAAAAAGGTTGAAAAACACTGCTCTAGACCTTGTGTTTTCCAAGAATTCCCCTAGATTTTTTAAAAAATTTACTATGTCTTGGCTGGGTGTGGTGGCTCATGCCTGTAATTCTAGCAGTCTGGGAGGACAAAGTGTGGGAATCCTTGAGGTCAGCAGTTCAAGACCAGCCTAAGCAAGATCAAGACCCCATCTCTATTAAAAATAGAAAAATTAGCTGGGCCTTGTGGCAGGCACCTGTAGTCCCAGCTACTTGGGAAGCTGAAGCAGAAGGATCCTTTGATCCCAGGAGTTAGGAGCTGATACCATGGCACTCTAGAGCCTGTGTGATAGAGTGAGATTCTGTCTCAAAAAAAAAAAAAATACTATCTCTTCTCCCTGACACATAAAATAGTTGGGATTAGATTCAGCAAATCATCATATCTTCTGTTTATTTCCCCCCAAACGCATTTTCCAGTCCACAGACCCAGGTGAACTCCCATGTGGAGCATGAGGAACAGTGACAAGAGCTCAGACCCTCAGCACTCTGGAGGCAGGAGAGAGGGAGAGACTGTGCAGTGGGTGAGCCAAGAGCAGCAGCCTGGTCCGGTGCCAATCTGGAGAAAAGCTAAGACATGGGATGGGCTAGAGTGGCAGGGCCAGGAGGATGAGAAGGTGGCAGGAGCATACTGCGGCTACAAGTGCACCCAAGATTTTTCTGGGAATTCTTGGTGAGTCCTAGATCCATGAAAACTCCCTACCTGCCATTGGAATCTGACTGTAGCAGAGTGGCTGCAAGAGCATGGCTCTCTGCAGACCCTGCAGCAGTGTCGCTACTAATTCAAAAACCTCTAGACCAACTACTGCAGAGCCAGGAGCACCCCCCATGCCAGGCGCCTGTGCCTTCTATGACAAGACGGATGCCCTAATGAGTCTCTGGGCTCTTGCTAACACCTTGAATGCCTAAGAGGTGGCAGGACACCTTCTTCAGAATAGAGAAGTCTCCAAAGGGAACGCAGTGTCAGATGTGATGGGATGATAATGAAATGGCCCTGAGAGGAGCCCAGGAGACTTGGTCCCCAGGCTTGGAGGAGGAATCCTGATACTAAGCACTCCTTCCCAGTATACCTCAGAACAGTGGGAAGCATTAGAGAATGTGAACCAGGAGACATGATTATTGTTCTGGCTGTGCTGTGACTAATTGATATCTGGAATGGCTCACTGGGGGAAAATTGATGGCTTCTTTGGGGGACACTGTTTATTTCCTATCCTCAAATATTGACTGACTCAACCTTGCATTGAACCAGTAGTCCAGAGTGGCTCACAAAGACCATTACCAGGCTTTGCTCTGCTTTATAGCCAAGGAGTCCCCTTTCCTGCTTTTAGTAACAATATTATAGAAACAGGCTGGATGCAGTGTCACCAACACTTTGGAAAGCCGAGACAGGAGGATTGCTTGAGGCCAGGCATTCAAGACAGCCTGTGCAACATAGTGAGACCCCAGCTCTACCAAAAAAAAAAAAAAAAAAAATATATATATATATATATACACACACACACACACAGATATAGATATATATGAATACAGGAGAGGTTGGAATTTTAGTCATTTCAGCTGTTTCTTTCCATCTAATGTACCCCATAGGTCTGGGTGTGGTGACTCATGCTTGTAATCCTAGCACTTTGGAGGGCTGAGATGGGATAACTACTTGGAAGCTAAGAGTTCAGAACTGTCCTGGGCAACATTAACAAGACCTTGTCTATACAAAAAATAAGATTAGGAGGGTGTGATGTGCAGCTATAGTACCAGCTATTTCAGAGGCTGAGGTGGTAGGATCATTTGAGCCCAGGAGTTTGAGGTTGCAGTGAGCTATGATGATACCACTGCATTTTACCCTGGGCAACAGAGCAAGACCCCATCTTAATATATAAAAAACAAATTAATAGAACAAAACTAGCCTGGCGTCATGACAGGCACCTACAGTTCCAGCTACTTGGGAGGCTAAGGCAAGAGGACTGCTTGAGCCCAGGAGTTTGAGGTTGCAGTGAGCTACGATGATACCACGTCACTCTATCCAGGGTGACATAATCAGATTCTGTCTATAAAAAAAAAAAAGAGTACCCCATAAATACAAACTCACCTTATATTATTTATAGCAGTCTGCCACTCAAAGACTTGTCTGTTCTTGTGAAAGCTGGTTGAACACCCTGAGCTGTTGATTAAGGTGAATGTCAGCGCCATGGCAGAGTGTAAGTTCTGCAATTGAAATTGTCTAACAGAAAAGGAAGATCACTGCTCTCTCTGGTGTGTGACAAGAAATCTTTATTTTACCACAACTTATACAGGCAGTACTGCACGTACGCATCATAAATCTAATAGGTCTAACTCAAAGACCCAGACCCTAACCACCTGGCGTCAGGATGGCTACTGCTTAGCCAATAACAACACTCCTAACCTTATCTAAAGTTGTTCTTATGCTAGATAATTGGAAGTATCATACCATAAAAGCCAGAGCTCCGGGAGATCAAACGGATACAATGCTTGACCTTTAACAGACCATCTGGAGGCAGTCATGCATCTTTAGGGAGTAGTTTGAAAATTCCCGAGATATACAGAGCCTGCTTTCAAGCTCTGCCTCCGTGCTCAGGCCACAAGTCAGCAGGCCCTGTCTCCTATGCGACCAGACCTGTAACAACAATGGAGTGCTAGCCAGGTTTTTCCATTCTATCTCCCAAAGACTTTTAACTAGGTTGCCCAGCTTGTCTTGAACTCTTAAGACTCAAGTGATCCTCCCACCTTGGCCTCCCAAAATGCTGGGATTACAGGCCTGAGTCCCTGTGCCTGGCCTCAAAGCAATACTTGTCACATTTGGCAATTAGGAAAGCAAAAATGAAATAATGTTGTTTTAATCGCTATTTCCTTTATTGCTACTGCGACTGTCATTTTTCATGTTTACTGGTCCTTATGCATTTTTTTATTCTGTAAAAAGGTCCTCAGAAACATGTTTGCACTCACTAGCTCTTCTGATTCTCACTATGATACGGAGTGAAGAATACAGGGACAAAGCACTGCCATCTTACACTTAGGGGAAACGGGGCTTCTAACATCCCCAACAACCCTGCAAGGTAGCTGTCACTATCCTATTTCACAAATAATGGAAACTGGGGCTAAGAGAGGCTGGCTGACCTGCCAAAGGCCACACGGCTGATAACAAAGAATTGTGGTCAGTTGAGTCCTCTATCAATTCCTTTGCTACCAGAGTAGCTTCTCTTCTTCCTAGAGGCCTGGACAGAAAAATGCTGCTGGTGTCACTGGGAGGCACGAAGGTCCACCCAGTCCCACACATGAAGAGAGGCATCACTTGCTGCTGATAACACAGTCCTTGGTTTGCAGGGATGCCAGGTGTGGGTGGTGACCAGTGGGGCAGTGCCCATCCCATTTCCATCTAGAAAGATATGACCTCTGTGAGTGAAGAGAGGTTCTATTTGCCTCCCCATTCCATTCCAAGATGTTACATCATAGACCTGGACTGTCCCATCAAAACCTGAGGAAGAACACAGAAAAGACAAGATTGACAATGAATTCCTAAAACACTTTTTTTTTTTTTGAGACAAGGTCTCGTTCTTACCCTGGGTAGAGTGCAGTGGTGTCATCACAGCTCACAGCAACCTCCTGCGCTCCAGTGATCCTCAGCTTCCCAAGTAGCTATGGCTACAGACACGTGCCACCATACCCCACTAATTTTTCTATTTTTTGTAGAGATGGGGTCTTGCCATGTGGTTCAGGCTGATCTCGAATGCCTGGGTGATCCTCCCACCTCTGCCTCCCAAAGTGCCAGGATTAGAGATGTGAGCCACTGCACCCAGCCCTAAAATACTTTTTATTTGCTCTATGATACCAAAACAAGCTAGAGGACAAGGAATCAAGATACTTATAGGCCATTTGGAGGGCATGTAACATCTACCTTGTTGACAGTGATGACTCCCTATGGCAGGTAACCACAAACATCTGTTGTACACCTAATATGTGCAAGGCCCAAGGCTAATCCTGGACATGGATTACACCTTCAACTCTAGGAAATAGGTACTGTTACTATATTCCACAGGAAATTGAAGCTCAAATCCAAGTCCCATCTCTGGGTCCCTCTCAGCAGATAGGGGCAACAGAAGCCTTTAAAGGGGCTTATGGTTCCCCACACAATCTAGCTATACACATTTCATCCCATCGTGTGCTCTTTCTGGATCCCAGCACTTCCAATTCTCCTTTCTTGCTCTTCCAACGTTTCTTCCAACCTCTTCCTCTCAATGGACCCTCTCCATTGGCTTTTAGATGCCCTTATTAAATACCCCCAGGGAAGTAGATCCCACCAGACCAGACCCAGGAGCCTGATAACTTAGCTGGCTTGCTACAATTTGAAAAGCTAGGCTAAGATCCTGTCACCTCCTGAGACAGCCCCATGGCTATGCCAGCATCTTACTATCTCCAAGTCTGCTAGGCAAGAAAAGGCCTGCTGCTACCCTGTGAAAGTTGAACAGACAGAGTGAAGCACAACTTTAACTACTGGAGCCAGATTTGTTACGGGGCTGCAGGCTCCTTGGTGAGCACCCAATAGTTCCCTGGAAGACAGAGATCAAATAGCAGAAAATCCTGCACAGCAGTACCTGATATGGCCAAACAGTTGTCCAGGCCTGGGGCCCAAGTCACTCGCAGCAGCTCTGGGTTGGGGCTAGGTGTGGACACTGGGCAGTGGACTGAGCTCACAGGATGGCAGAGAACCCGGGGGTCAAGGAGGCGGAGCTGCCCATCTGAGCTGAGGCTGGCGATGCTAGGGCCAGGGCCCAGGCCCCTGCCCCCAACTTCTGCACACCATCTTTCTCCAAGTGACTCAGAGCTGGGGCTGCAATTCTCCAGTGGAGCCCACTTCTGGCGGATGTCTACAAGCCCCAGCCGGCCTGAGGTGCAGCAGAAGGCGAAGGTGTCTGCACTTAGGACCTGCAGGCTGCTGAGCTCATCACTGTCACTGACACCTAAAAGACCGAGGGCAAAGGAGAAACGCTGCTGGTCCCAAGTCCCTTCACACCAGTTCCAAGCAGGATGAATCACATCTCCCCAGCCCACCCATCTTGCTATTGTCTACTCAGCTGGTGGGTGCTGGCTCCTGGGACTGCCTTTCCCCACCCCAGAACAGGAGCTCTATTCATGGTGTTTCTCCAGCATCTGGCACAGAGCGTTAACACTAAATTTTAGTGTGGCAGATCTGGGCCAGGAGGCAAGTGTTGGCTGGAGGAGCAAGCATGGGATGAAATGCTGCAGTACCTGAGGTGTATGTGGTCTTCTGGGATTCCAGATCCACAATCTGCAGACTGCTGAGCCTCCCCCCATGGAGGACTCCAGGTGCCACTGAAGAGAAGATGGCTACTCTAGGCCAGAGATTTTCCTCTTTCTCATGGACACCAATGGTGCCAACAGCTTTAATGACATCTGTGGAAAAGGGGATAGAGGCCAAAATATGTTAAGGCCAGGCAAAGTGGCTCACACCTGTAATCCTAGCACTCTGGGAGGCCAAGGTGAGTAGATTACCTGAGCTCACAGGTTCGAGATCAGCCTGAACCAGAGTGAGACTTCATGTCTAAAAAATAGACGGGCGTTGGGGTAAGCGCCTGTAGTCCCAGCTACTTGGGAGGCTGAGGCAAGAGAATCGCTTGAGCCTAAGAGTTTGAGGTGTTGTGAGCTATGATGTGACAGCACTCTACCAAAGGCAACAAAGTAAAACTCTGTCTCCAAAAAAAAAAAATCCAGAATGTTAATGCAGGTTTAAAACAGTGCACAGAGGAGGCCTGCCTGCTGTCTTCCCTTGTACATTCAGAAGGTCAAGGAAGAAAGGGAGCTGCCAGTTGCCAAGACAGGATGTTGAGAAACACTCTTGGTTATGTTTATATTTTTGAAACTGTCAGAAGCACTTATTTGTCTTGTGAACTGTTTTGCAAATGTAAAATAATGAATCATAGCAGTCTTTTCAAACCCTCAAAAGCAGTCTGGCTTTTTATAGTTTTGCTGAGAACAAACAAAAGGAAAGAAAATAAATGAGCACCCTGTTAATGTCATTTATGCCTTCAGTGAAAAATAACAGGTACAGAGTTCATTAACTAATATTACTTCTTCAAAAACATGTTCAGTTGGTTGGGCGCCTATAGCTCAGCGACTAGGGCGCTGCCACATACATATACCTGGGGCTGGCAGGTTCAAACCCGGCCCGGGCCTGCCAAACAGTGACAACTACAACAACAAAAATAGCCAGGTGTTATGGCCGGTGCCTGTAGTCCCAGCTACTTGGGAGGCTCAGGCAAGAGAATCACTTAGCCCAAGAGTTAGAGGTTGCTGTGAGTTGTGACGCCATGCACTCTACAGAGGGCAACATAATGAGACTCTGGTTTAAAAAAAAAAACACCAACCACATTTGGTGACCTTCCGCAATCTGCTACAGCTTAGCAACAAAACATTACATTGCAGATGTTGTTGGCTTAAAATACATTAATAAATTGGACAAGCAAGTCCACACCTTTTGTACACTGAATGGCCTTGAATAAAGTCAACTTTCAGTTCTGTTTGTCTCAGCCCCCTGGATTAGTAGGCAGGTTCTCATCTGTTTTCTACATTTGCAGCTTCTCTTAGTAGCTTCGTGGACACCACTCATAATAGTTCAGAGCAAGCTATTTGCTATACAAACTACTTAAAGTGAAACTCATACTTTCCATTTTTCATTTTACTGCTCCAAGAGGGAAGTCATTATTTGGTTTCCATATTCTCTAAAGAAATGGAAATGGGCAGGATGAGGTGGCTTACGCCTATAACCCTAGTGCTCTGGGAGATGAAGGCAAGAAGATTGCCTGATCTCATGAGTTCAAGACCAGCCTCAGCCCAGAGTAAAACCTCATCTCTAAAAATAGCTGGCACGGTGGCTGGCGCCTATAGTCCCTGCTACTCAGGAGGCTGAGGCAAGAGAATCACTTGAGCCCAAGAGTTTGAGGTTGCTGTGAGCTGTGATGCCATGACACTTTACTGAGGGCGACAAAGTGAGACTCTGTCTCAAAAAAAAAAACGAGAGAAAATGGAGATGTATGTATTTGTTCAATTCTTTTTGTCTTTCTATAACTTAAGATGTCTTTCAAGTAATGCAAGTGTAAGACAATTAACCCAATTCAGTTTTGCTGTATTGTGCATTAATGAATGGACATATTTATAGGAAATATAAAATCAGATAGACACTAACATGTACATGCCACTTAAACAAGTAAATTTCAACAAAACATCCATCATTATAATTTTTTTTTTTTTCAGACAGAGCCTCACTCTGTTGCCCTGGCAACACAGGAGTGCCCTGGCAACAGAGGTGTACCCTGGCAACACAGCTCACAGCAACCTCACACTCTTGGGCTCAAGTGATCCTCTTGCCTCAGCTTCCTGAGTATCTGGGAGTACAGGTGCCCACCACAACACCTGGCTTTTTATTTATTATTTTTTTCTTTTTGCAGTTTTTGGCCGGGGCTGGGTTTGAACCCACCACCTCCAGCATATGGGGCCAGCACCCCACTCCATTGAGCCACCAGCACCGCCCCAACACCTGGCTATTTTTAGTAGAGACAATGTTGCTCAGGCTAGTCTTGAACTCCTGAGATCAAGAGATCCTCCCCACCCCCAGCCTTGGCCTCCCAGAGTGGGAGGATGACAGGTGTGAACCATCACATCTTCTTTCTTTCTTTTTTTTTTCCAAGATAGAATCTCACTCCATTGCTATGGGTAGAGTGCCATGGTGTCAGCCTAGATCACAGCAACCTCAAACTCCTAGGCTTAAGTGATCCTTCTGCCTCAGCCTCCCAAGCAGCTGGGACTATAGGCTCCTGCCAAAACTCTGGCTAATTTTTCTATTTTTAAAAGAAACCAGGTCTCACTCTTGCTCAGGCTGGTATCCAACTCCTGAGCTCTCGTGATCCACCCACTGAGGCCTCTCACAGTGCTAGGATTATAGGCCCAGCTCATCATTTTTCATATATTAAACTTTTTTGTACTCTCCCAAAATGTCAGCCAGACCTTACACAATGGGTGCGAAGTATAATCACCATCTCTGCATGTGCCTTGGGTTTTTCCTTAGCTACTCAGTTCTGTCTGGTTAATTGTACCACAAGAGAAGTTGTCAGGTCTTGCTAGAGGATCTCACTATATTGACTGAATTAGCTCCCTTTTTACCAAAAACATCTTCTTCATGCCCTTTTCTGTATTTTTTCGATTCTAAAGGAGGAAGAAGGGATAGATAAGAAAAGGACCTCAGATGGCTCATCAAGCAAGAGTGTGGCACAAGTTCCTCTGAGACAGTTCCCACATAAGAGGTGCACAGAGATGGGTCTGGCTGGGCTGGAACACAGAGGACCCTGAGTGCCGTTCTCAAAGCCAGAGGACTCAGCGCACTTAGTCCAGACTTGCTGGACCTGATTGCTCCACCACAGGAACTGCAAAGGTTCAGAACAGATACAACTGCTGAGCCCTAGGATCAGAGTTTGTCTCCAGGGACTGTCAGGGACACAGCACTTGAAGCTGCCCCAGCAGGGACTGCCTGACCCTTCCAGGGCTGCACGCCAGCGGCTCCTTCCCTCCACAGACTCTGGACAGAGTCTCCCAGGGCTCTGCTCTGAGCCAGGGTTTGATTCTCAGGTGTGATTTGTTCTCTGATGGGAGGAAGAAGACCAATGTCAAAGACCTATTTCAAAGATTCCATGGAAAACAAGACTTGAGGGCCACCCAACTAGAGAGGTGCTCTATAATCACTGTAGAAATCAGTTCTTTCCCTTCTTTGTCAGTGACAAAATGCCCTCCTCTAGGAAATGCACACCAAATCTACCAAGCCAACCCCAAATCACTATAAAATCAAAGCAAAAGCATAGAAAGACACCTCCACAAGCTTGAAAGTAAAAGAAAGAAGGTTGTCTCTAAAAATCAAACCAACACAGAATTGGATCAGAGCATAGACAGGCACCTTAAGGGGTCAGATGGCTTCTGAAAGAACAGTCTTGCTAATAAGGAAAAACAAATTTCTAACTGGCAGCCAATTAAAGTAGCATGAACCGTCCCTCTAGGGTTAGTGACATGAATATCTCTCCTACAGCGACATTTACCTGGCAATTAAAAGAAGCTCAGAGTATGTAACTCAGCGGCTAGGGCGCTGGCCACATACACCAGGGCCGGCAGGTTCAAACCCAGCCCAGGCCTGCCAAACAACAACAACTACAACAACAACAAAAAATAACCAGGTGTTGTGGTGGGCACCTGTAGTCTCAGCTACTTGGCAGGCTGAGGCAAGAGAATCGCCTAAGCCCCAGAGCTTGAGGTTGCTGTGGGCTGTGATGCCACGGCATTCTACCAAGAGCGACAAAGTGAGACTCCATCTCAAAAAAAAGAAAAAGAAGCTGAAAGACAAAAGAAGGAATAAATCCTCGTTAACATTTGCCAGAGCTGGTCAATTCACATTCCAAAGGGAAAAAGAGTCTGGGGAAAAGGGAGGAAAGGACAGACTATCTGATGGACTGTCACCAGAAAGTCACTGCCTGTAAAAAGCTTTTTGAGTTTGTTGAAACAGGCTTGACAAGCTCCTGAGCGGGCAGCAGGGTATAGCCTCCCCCACATCCTCAAGGAGAGATGACATCAGGTGTCTCCCGCTGTCAATCTATGGCCAAGAAGAAAGAAGAAACCAATTCCTGTTATCAGCCTGCTACATGAGATAAGGACAAACTCAACAGCTTCTCAGCTGTCTTCTGTTAATTGGGCTGCAACAGCAGGGCCAGGGCCTGTCTTCTTTCTTTCTTTTTTTTTTGTTAATGTAGAGACAGAGTCTCACTTTATCACCCTTGGTAGAGTGCTGTGGCGTCACACAGCTCACAGCAACCTCCAGCTCTTGGGCTTAGGCAATTCTCTTGCCTCAGCCTCAGGAGTAGCTGGAACTACAGGCGCCCACCACAACGCCCAGCTATTTTTTTGTGTTTTTTGCAGTTTGGCCGAGGCTGGGCTTGAACCCGCCACCTTCGGTATATGGGGCCAGTGCCCTACTCGCTGAGCCACAGCTTATTTCTTATTTCTGGAGCTATGGCCTCCTTTTCTTCAAAGAAGTAGTATATAAACTTTGTACTTCTTTCTATCCTAAATTCTGAGAAAGCTTTCTCACTAGCACACCAACCCCACACTCTAATTAGCTTCCAGACTTGTAATACTGAGCAAATGTAGTAACATGTACAAAGGAAAGTGGTGTCCTTGAGAGGAGATTAGTCAGCCACAAAGCAAAATAAAACGCTAGGACAGAGGGATCTGTACCAACAGACTGAACATTTAAGTTCCAAGTAGAAGCAGCAAATGAGATTCAGCTGAGACCCTTAGACACTGTTCATCCAGCTCAGTGGTTTCTCCCCAGAGCTGAGAGAAGAGGCCTCAGGCCTAGCCTGAGACGTGGGCAGCAAAGCCTACACAAGTTTCATGCTGTTTCACTAAGATTTCTTATAGAAAAGTAATTTGGAAACCTCTGAGATGATTCCTCTTGTTCTGGTCACATTTACCATGTAGCTGTTGATTAGGCTAGATCCTCTATGGGCAAACAATAAGTCATAAGGACTTAGAATATTCCACTTTTAGTGATACTTATTTTTTCATTATAAACTAACAAAATTACATTCTGGTTTATACAGCTGTCTTATGAGTCTATTAAGTATATCTTCCCCTATAAAGAGAATCAGTTTGTTCTGGATGTGTTGACAAAATCAGGTTTTTGACACCCTGGGGCTGTGGGTCAATTCCTGGACCTTGGAAAATTCACCAACATAATGTTACACTTTTAGGCCTCTAGGAAAATAGCTGGCCAGTTTCTCCTGAGCTCTGGTGTGTTCTGTACTATTATGTAAAAGAAGATGACTCCATCTGACTTTCTACACTCATATGAGTGTCAGAGAAAAAACAGCCTTGTACCACTAGCTCCTCTATGCCTGAAGCTACAGATTCTACGTGACACCAGGGGACCAAAGGAACCCCAAATGGTTCTTTCTTAAGATTCTCCCACCTCTCATCTTTAAACCATTGCTGCCCCACTCAGTCAGTTTTTGGACAAATTTTAAAAAACAACTACAAGTTACTGACACAAGGATAAATATGTAGATCAGTGGAGCAGAAAGACAAGTCTGGAAATAAATCCTTATATTTATGGTCAATTAATTTTCAGCAAAGGCACCAAGGCAAACCAATGAAGAAAAGGACAGGCTTTTCCATAAATAGTGCTGTGACAATTGCACATCCCTATGCACAAAAACTAAAACTGAATCACAGACTCAATGCTTTAACTAAAACAATTAAAACTTTTGGAAAAAAATAGGAGAAAATCAATGAGTTGGTCAGGTGCGGTGGCTCCACGCCTGTAATCCTAACACAATGGGAGGCCGAGGCAGGTGGATTGCCTCAGCACACAGATTCAAGACCAGCCTGAGCAAGAACAACACCCGGTCTCTAAAAATAGCTGGTTGTTGTGGCAAGCGCCCTGCCATAACTCAGGGGGCTGAAGCAAGAGAATCGCTTAAGCCCAAGAGTTTGAGGTTGCTGTGAGCTGTGAGACTTTGTCTTGAAAAGAAAAAAAGGGGGGCTTGGCGCCTGTGCGGGCTCGTACACCTGAGCTGGCGGGTTCGAATCCAGCCCGGACCCGCCAAACAATAATGACAGCTGCAACCAAAAAAAAAAAATGGCCGGGCGTTGTGGTGGGTGCCTGTGGTCCCAGCTACGTGGGAGGCAGTGGCAGGAGACTCGCTTGAGCCCAGGAGTTGGAGGTTGCTGTGAGCTGTGATGCTACAGCACTCTATCCAGGGTAACAGCTTGAGGCTCTGTCTCAAAAAAAGAAAAAAAAAAGGATGGCGCCTCTGGCTCAAAGGAATAGGGCGCCAGCCCCATATACTGGAGGTGGTGGGTTCAAACCCGGACCTGGCCAAAAAAAAATAAAATAAAACAAAATTGGATGTCAGCAAAATTTAAAAGTTTTATTCATCAAAGGACACCAGTAAGAAGATGAAAGACAAACCACAGACTAGTAAAAAATATTAGCAAAACATGTATTTAATAAGGAACTTGTACCCACAATATACATCTCAATAAAGACAAACAACCCAAACAAAAAATGGGTAAAAGCTCTTAATACACATTTCAGCATATATACAAATAATTAATAAGCACATGAAAAGATGCTCAACATTATTAATCACTAGGGAAATGGGCCAGGCATGGTGGCACACACCTGTAATCCTAGCACTCTGAGAGGCCAAGGTGGGAGGATTGCTTGAGCTTAGGAGTTTGAGACCAGCCTGAGCAAGAACAAAAGCCCAAGTCTTAAGAAAAAAAATCATTGGCTCGGCGCCTGTGGCTCAACGGGCTAAGGCGCCAGCCACGTACACCTGAGCTGGCGGGTTTGAATCCAGCCCCCCGGCCTGCCAAATAACAATGACGGCTGCAACCAAACAATGGCCGGGCGTTGTGGCGGGCGCCTATAGTCCCAGCTACTTGGGAGGCGGAGGCAGGAGCCTCGCTTGAGCCCAGGAATTGGGGGTTGCTGTGAGCTGCAATGCCACAGCATTCTATCCAGGGTGACAGCTTGAGGCTCTGTCTCAAAAAAAAAAAAAAAAAAAAAAAAAAAATCATTGGGTCCCAACTACCTGGGAGGCTGAGACAAGAGAATTGCTTAAGCCCAGGAATTAGAGGTGGCTGTGAGCTGTGATGCCACGGCACTCTATCCAGGGTGACAGCTTGAGGCTCTGTCTCAAAAAAAAAAAAAGGAAAATGTACCAAAACTAATTTATAGGCTTGGCGCCCGTAGCACAGTGCTTACATCACCAGCCACATACACCTAGGGTGGTGGCAGGTTCAAAGCCAGCCCAGGCCAGCTAAACAATTAAAAGAAAAAAATTGCCGGGCATTGTGGCGGGCGCCTGTAGTCAGCAACTTGGGAGGCTGAGGCAAGAGAATTGCTTAAGTTGAAGAGTTTGAGGTTGCTGTGAGCTATGACACCACTGCACTCTATCAAGGGCGACATAATGAGACTCCATCTCCAAAAAAAAAAAAAAAAAACTGATTTATAATGATGGCTGCACAACTTGTTAAATTTACTAAGAAGTGACAATTATAACTTTAAATGCATAAATTATATGATATGTAAAACACACCTCAATAAAATTATACAAAATAAACTACCACAACAAGTACAACAAATAGCTAGAAGTCATAGCACAGGACAAGTGACAAGGAAAACAACAAGGAAAGCCCACAGTGACCTCGAAAAGCAAATGAGAAGAACTCGAGTTCAGGCACAGTGGCTCATGCCTGTAATCCTAGCACTATGGAAGGCCAAGGCGGGTGGATTGTCTGAGCTCAAGGGTTCAAGACCAGCCTGAGCCAGAGCGAGACCTCATCTCTAAAAATCAGGGGTTGTGGTGGGCGCCTATAGTCCCAGCTACTTGGGAACCTGAGGTAAGAGAATCACTTGAGTCCCAGAGTTTCAGGTTGCTGTCTCAAAAGAGAAATAGAACAAGAACTCCCTTTCTCCAACAGTGAAGCTGACAGGCAATTCCTGGGAAGCTTCCAAGCGAGGCCGCCTAGAGACTGAGGACAGAGGATCATACAACCAAAAGGATAGTTCCAAGAGTAGTTGCATGTGCTTCTGAGGCTCTCTTCATCCCAGCCAACAACACTCTAGCTGAAGGAGGAATGGAAGGAGCTGGATCAGGCCAGAGGGTTGCATGCTCTGGTGCCTGCCTGACAGGGGACCCCCATACCCACTGACGGAGGGAACACTTCCCCATGGGGGAATGCCCCTCCACTCCCAGAAGGGATAGGATTAACACTTCTTGCTCCTCTCTCCCTTCATGTTGAGAAACAAAATGACTTCTCTGAGTGGGAGACTAGCCAGCCTAGTCTCTTGCTTACTATTTTCCTTCTCTGGGACTAGCATGCCTGCAAGAAGAGATGACCTCATGGCTACCACTTCCTCCTCCAAGAAGGAAGCCCACCTGAGCAGCTCTAGCTCTGCCTCTGCCGATGGGAGAGGCCTATAGTTCTCTGGATGAACCCAACTCCTACAGTAGATAATAGTGTTAATGAAAAGCAATAGGAAAATAGACTCGGTTAGGCTGAAGTAGGAGTGATTTAAATCAAAAGACTATGCGACCCCACCACCACCTTGCTTAAGCAACATTCTTTTTCCTTGATGCCATCAACTCCCAGACCCAGGGCCATAAAGATGTATATCTTGAGGAACTTAGCAAACAATCCTAGACAGTAATAGCACCAGGAGGAAACAAATAGCGTTCCATTATTATGGTGAGCATTACTTCGATGTTGCTGTAAATTAAGTTTTGGATTAACTTGTAATTCACTAGATGTCTTTCATTTCTAACTTTCTATAAAAACTGCTGTGTTGGCTCGGCGGCTGTGGCTCAACGGGCTAAGATGCCAGCCACGTACACCTGAGCTGGCGGGTTCGAATCCAGCCCAGGCCTGCCAAACAACAATGACGGTTGCAACCAAAAAATGGCCGGGCGTTGTGGCGGGCGTCTGTAGTCCCAGCTACTTGGGAGGCAGAGGCAAGAGACTAGCTTGAGCCCAGGAATTGGAGGTTGCTGTGAGCTGTGATGCCACAGCACTCTATCCAGGGTGACAGCTTGAGGCTCTGTCTCAAAAAAAAAAAAAAAAAACTGCTGTGTTTGTAACTAAAGCCAAATAGTCATGGAGAGGCTACTTTCACTATTATCCAGAATTGCTGGCCTTCTGACAGTAAAGATTGGTGGACCTATCTCTGCATACTGGCTGGACAGTGACAGGCAGCCAGACCCATTTGTCTGGCAAAATTTCAAAATTTTATTTGGGGTTTATATGCTATGCTGTGGTTGCTAATCCAAGTAAATACTATATATTTTGATTCCCAACTGGCTCTGAATCTACTTTTTCTTTTTTTTTTTTTGCAGTTTTTGGCTGGGGCTGGGTTTGAACCCACCACCTCCAGCATATGGGGCCGGCGCCCTCCTCCTTTGAGCCACAGGTGCTGCCCAAAAGAGAGATATTTTAAAATACCAGTTAGATGTTGACTCTGACAATGAAATAAATGAATCTACTTTTTAACTGGCTCAGATTAGAGGGAGGGGGTATGTGAGACACACACTCCTACAATTTTAACCCCCACTATGTCAAATTCACTCACCACTGTCCTCTATGACCTGCCACACTTGCAGATAACAACCCGGAAGGCCACTGGTCACCAGCAAGCTATTCAGGAGAGACAAAAAGTCTTAATTCAGACACTTTGGCCCTTTTCCTTTCCAGCCCACTCAGCTTGAGACTCCACTCCCCATACCAGGGAAATCTCACTGCAGGATGATCATTAAGACCAGCCACCAGCAGTTAACAAATGAGGGGCAGACCTGCTCTTCAGAGTCATGGGACTGAGCCCAGGCTTCTTTTATGTTTCATGATGGTCACCTCGAGAGGATACTAGCGTGGAGCCTGAACACACAGCTCTGACCCAGAGACTCTCAGCCCCTTCCAACTGAGCTATTACTACCCAGCTACCCATCATCAGCTCCCACAGAAAGTAAGAGCACCCCACACTCGTACATCTATCCTCTGGAACAGCTCCAGTGACCTGTTGGATACTTTAGTCAAAAGGTCTATGGGGGACTGTGAAGCGACAGCCAGTGTCTTTGTATTCTAAGTCTGTATATACATGTGCACGTGTGTACCCCTCACCCTGTGCTGAGAGGTGCGGATAAAGAGGCAGGACACCCCTGGGCATTTCCAGCCATCCCATCCTGAATGGAAAGCCTGGATCACAGAATTCACCATACCTGGAGTCTGGTATGTGCTTCAGATCAAAAACAGACCTGTCTGAAAAGCCTCCATGGCATACTTTGAAATCTCTTTCTGGGAATAAGCCCTATAATAAAGAGGGGTAATCGGTCAGATAGAACCGCTCTTCACACGAACATTTCAGATGATCTCTAGGTAAAGAGGTCAGATCTTGGCCTGACAGGGGCCCACAGAAGTTGCTCAGCTGGTGACAGATACTTCTCCCTGCAGGCCTTGGCATGTTGCTATTTGGAAATGGTGATCTCAGCTGCCTATATATACAGCTTTCTTTCCCTGCACGTCCAAAACCTTTCTCTAAGCCTTTCACCAACCCCTTTGTACTACAGTACAAACATTATACTTCAGGCCTTCTTACGGGAGTCACAGAGGCTTAAAGCTTCACCCAAGAAAACAAGAATCTATCAGGCATTTCTCCCCCCAGTCTCCCAGTGGAAGCCACGTGGGTTCCTTTAGCAATAAAACTGTAACTGTAACAACAGCCACTTGTCAAGTATTCACTCTGTTAGGCACTGATTAGAAGTTTATCACATTTAATTTTTTTTTTTTACATTTAATTCTTATAACCACTCTGCAACATAGGTTTTACAATTATCGCTATTCTATAACTGACAAAACTAAGGTACACGGATCTTAAGCTACTTTTCTAAGGTCACACAGGTATTAAGTTGTGAATCTGAACCTAAGTCTGTTCTAACTGAAGTCCATGCTCTTACCCACTCAACTCTACTATCTCTGCATAAGGAACAGGAGGCAGGGGAAAAGGAGGGGGCCCTAAAAAAAAAAAAAAAGGCTCAGTCTAGGTGAGCCCTGGCTCAAGCCTAGAGCTTAAGGAGATCAAGAGCACTAGGTAGGTAATTTCCTCACAAACTCCCTACAAAGCAATAAAGGCCAGGCTGCCCTATAGCTTCCCTAGATTCTATGTTTTATGAGTACAAACTTTTTCCAGGCCTTGACTCTTGAGATTCTAACTCAGTAGGTCTGAAGAGGGCCCAGGAATATACAATTTAGGCAGCACTCCTAAAGGCTCTTATATAGGTGGTCCTAGGGCTACTTTAAGAAACACTGGGCCACATACGGATCCCTTAGGCCCCAGCCTCCTCTGGGTTTTCTATATTCTTACTAGCCTCCTCTTCTACACCTTCAACTCAACTCCATAACATGGTCATCTCTAAGATAACTTTGTTTCTTATTTAATTAAAGAATTTTAGAAATTCCGGAACAGGCCAGCCACAGTGGCTCACAACTGTAATCCTAGCCTCTGGCAGGCTGAGGTGAGTGGGTCACTTAAGCTCAGGATTTCAAGACTAGCCTGAGCAAGAGAGAAACCCTATCTCTACTAAAACAGAAAAAGTAGGCAAGCTTTGAGGCGAGTGCCCATAGTCTTAGCTACTCAAAAGACTGAGGCAAGAGGATCTCTTGAACCCAGGATTTGAGGTTGCCATGAGCTATGACAACACCGGGGGCAACAAAGTTGCCTCCAAAAAGCCAAAAACTCAGGAATAAGTGTTCAAATTCCTGCCCCCACATGGCCCTCCAAGGCTATTTTCCTATATGCCTCACCCCTCCCTTGTTTTCTTACGAGTAATGCCATCCCATGGACTCCTGACCTATACCCATTCTCCAACCCTAGAAGCAGAAGCCGGTTCCCTGTGTTAGACCCTCACTGCTGAATTTTCATCCTCTCCTCCTTCAGGGCCTACTTCCCCACAGCTTGTAACTCTGCTAAAGCCTCCGTGTTTAGGACACCATCCCTTAAATCTGTGTTTCCTACTAGTTACTGCTCTAGCTTCTTCCCTCCCTATATTTTCCACTTCCTCTTCCTTTTTAGTCTTTGGGTCTGACCATCACTTACAAAAATACTGTGACAGAGGTCACCAAGAGCTTCCCAACTGCCACTCCAGTGAATGAACTCTTCAATCCTCATCTGAAGCAGGCAACATTAAGTAGCTACCAATTCTTTCCTTCTTCACACATGCTCTTGGCTTCTGAAATGCTGACCTTTTCTGAAACTCCTTTCAAGTCAAAGACTATTCTTACTATTCTTTGTGGATTCATCTTCCTGTACCCATCCTCTGAAATGTGTCCCCTGAGGGTCTGCCCTTGGCTATATTCTCTTATTCCTCGTACAGTACACGTTCACTACATGAATGATCTTAACATTCTATTGGCTTCAGCTACCCTATATACCGTAATAACTCCATAAATCTATGTTTGACACGGCAAACCTGACTTCTTCCTCAGGTAGCCCTTAGTAAACCACGGGGTATGCTATAGTATTAATCTCTATGCACATGTGCCTTCCTCCATAAAACTATAAGGGCAGACCCTGTGCTTGTCCCTCTCTCTTTCTAGTATCCAGGGCACTACTTGGAGATAAGAGCTCCACATACAAAAGGTGACACATATACTCAGCATTTATATTTCAAGGTACCTGGTTTTCTTTTACAGAAATCCTGAGAGGTAGTGTCAGATGAAGAATCTCATTTTTTCTCAGGCTTTCATAGCCAGCCACAAAGACTCCTGGAAAAAGAGGCAGAAGTAGCTGTGACAAACGCTGGAAAGATTATAGACCATGGCTGAGTCCATAAACTCCAACCAAATCCCCCAAAGCAAGGATAAATTCCTTCTCCAATGATGGGCAGCCTTGTATAAGGGTTGAAAGATTTAGTAAAGGAAATGTAAGTGCTAATAGCGCATCAAATTGCTACAAGTGACCAAGAAGCCCAGAGAAGAGTGGATGGGTCCCTAGGCTAAGCCCTGAAGCCGGGCCTGAGGAGTGGGATTCCCTCTCCCCGAGGGCCAGGCAGGGCGCATCACCTTTGTCATCAATCCATTCGAGGACTCGAGTGGCTCCTGAGAGGTCAAATGCAAAGAAATCCTGGTACCTGCGAGACAGGGACGCAAAATCACACGGTGCACAGCGCTTTACGAACACCGACCAACCCCGAGGTGGCAGCCGCACGGTGGTCGGGCCCAGCTAAGTGCTCCCATTTGACCGGTGTGCCTGGGGCGGGGTCAGTCGCGGCATCCCCGAGGCTGGACCCTCATCGGCGGAGCTCCCGGGGTGCCCACATCTCCCAAGGCTCATCTTGCAAGAGGATCTGCATTCAGGCCTCCCACCGCCTTCCACCAGCGCCTCGCACAGGCTGTCCGGCTGCGGACGCCGAGGCCCGGCGGAGTCCTCCGCCCGCCGCGGCGGCTTCAGGCCCAGACCCCGTCTCCCAGCCCCGCCAGACTTACAAGCGCAAGGATTCCACCAGCCAGTCCTCCGATGGCTCCATGGGAACCGTCGCCCCCGGGAACTCACTTCCGCCTTGGGGATTTTCCTTTTTCCCGGCACCGCCTCCGTCGAGGGCGGGGCCGAGCAGGGAGTGCGGCTGCGCGCTTCTCGGAGAGCGAGTCCTGGGTAAGTGACCCAAGAGCGGCCCGTGTCTGCACCAAGGGGAGCCTGAGGGCCCAGATGGTCGCCCGTGTAAAGACCGGGTTCATGCAGCCTAGAGGGGGGCAGTCAGTGCTCTAAGGCCAGCGTAGAGCCCGGTAAAGTTCGATAAACCCGGCTCTGTGTCCACGTGTGCCCTGAACTCGCAGGGACCCCTTCCCTGGGGAGGAGGCAGATGAAACACCTGCCTGCGCCAGTAGGTGGCAGACGCGAGGCTAGAACCCGGCGCCGGGCGCGGGACCAGGCACACAGCAGCCACCGAGCCAGGAGTGAGAAGTCCAGAGCCAAAGCCAGGATTGGGCCAGAGATGGGACAGTTCTGGGCTTCTTACAGCTAGCCCCGTCTCACTCAACATCCTGCCCTACGTCTCCCTTTCCCTCCCACTCCTTTCAAAGGTGGCTGGAAGGAGAAGACCAGATAATTTATGTTTTATTCACAACAAGGAAGCAAGAAATACAGCGGGAACACAGTTTGCATCTGCATCAGTGATAATCCCAGCCACCCAACCAGAAATCATAGTAATGGGGTAACAGTGAATTGAGCTGGAGATTTACATCCAGATGGGGCCACCACCAAGGGTCCTATTCACCACCTTCCCTGGGTGGGCACAATGTTATCGTGTCTGCCCCAGTATTGCCGTCACTTCTGCAGTATTTTCATCAGCAGCGTCCTGTACTGAAGAGAAATATACAGAATTTACCTGTGGTGGGAGGACAAATGATAGAGGTGCTTTGTTATTCCTAAGTGCTAGGCATCCGTATAGGTGGGTAGGGGTAGGCCCCCTAGCACCCCAGAAGGGCCTGGGAAGAGTGGGGCAGTAGTTTTCCTAGAACACAGCCCCAATCTCACAGTGTAGTCATGACAGTCAAGATCATGGTAGTTGATCCAAGTACAGTGCCTGACGCTGGGTTGGGTTTAGTGTCCTCACTCTCCCAGCCCCAGCTCTGCCTCAGGCCTCACTCTGAAGCCATCCCCAGGACTGGGGGCTGCTTCCTCTGAGTTTCTCTAGGTTGGTCTGCATGTTTCAGGCCTAGAGATGACATCTCCCTTCACACACAGCCAACCCAAGCTCCTGGCCCTTACATCTGAGTTCTTCAGGGGCTGTGGAATGTCCCTCCCTTTTTCAAAATATCCACACTATATGCTGGACACTGTGGGGTACAAAGGTGAGTCAGCAACAAGTGCTGCCAGGGAGGTCACAGACTGGTAAGGCTCCTATTTACTAAGGGTATGCTGTGCTCCAGGCATTATGCTGAGCATGGGACATACATGGTCACATTTAATGGAAGATGGCCTATTATTATCTCCATTTTATGGACAAGGAAGATGAGGCTTAGACAGGCAAAGTGACATTTCTAAGGTTCTACAGCTACTAAGTAGCTAGGTTATGAACCCAGCATGTTGTTGCTAGATCCTACACTCTACCATATCACACTGCCTTCCACACACAGCTACAGTGCCAGGGAGGGTAGTACCCAGTGGGGACATCACTAGAAGCAGAGAATAAAGCAGCTCCTAAACTAGGCTAGACATTAAAGGCAAGTTTGGATCCAGCTTTTGGGCCTTGAACCCCCATAGTGGTTTATAACCAAGAGTGATTTGGGGCCCTCTCCCCCAGGGAACATCTGGTGGTGTCTAGAGGCATTTTTGGTTAGCACAACTTGGGGGTTGGAGGGAGGGAAGGTGCTAGTGGCATCTAGTGGGTAGAATCTAGGGATGTTGCTAAACATCCTACAATGCACAGAACAGCCCCCACAACAAAGCACTACCCACCCCAGAATGTCAGGAGTGCTGAAATTGATGAAATGTTGCCACTGGCGCCAAAGAAGATAAGAGCATGAAAAGAGCACTGGTCAAGGTGAACAAGGTCCATGCTCTGTCGTGGCTGCCAACTGACTTCTCTTTCCGTCTCTGCGCATTAAGGTCCCGGTCTGGCCAGAAGCACACACAGGCATACCAAGGGTGGCTTTGGTTAACGCAGCAGGGCACAACTAGAGTGAGACAGTGGTCTAGGGTAGGAAAGTCTTGCCAGGAGACAATGGCTGGACAATCCTAGTCCAAGACCTGGGTGATGAGTTAGAGGGAGCTTCTTTCCCTAATCCTGGCTCCATGGGGTCTGCTGGGAAGTTCAGCTTCATTTCTTAAAAGTTATCCCCTTTGAGCCCTACGTCATAGGGAGAGCTTGGAGCCTTGGCTTTCTGGGGTCCTCACCATCATGTCCTGGTTGGATGGTCACATCCTAAATTCAATGTTGGGTGGCAATTCCTCCCATGATGGGTCCAGGGGTGGCCCTGGCTGAGACCTGCTGTTATGGGATAGAGGCTTGGCTCACCTGGGTGTAGGGTGCTGGGCCACTGAGGCTCATGCCCAGAGCTTTCTTTAGCAGGAGGATCCTGAGCAGACTGTAACTCAGCTGTGGTCTCTGGTCCCTCAAGGAAGTATGGGGAGCTGTCCCCAATGGGAATAGGCTGGAGGGTTCCAGACTTTTCTTGCCCATAAAGTGACCTAAAAAGGAGGTACCCAGGGACAAAGAAGTCAGGGAGTGAGGATCCTACCCCAGTGGGAAAGTTCTCCATCTCTCCACATCTCTCTACATTTCAGTTCTCACAGCAGGTAGATAGGACAGGGACATCAGGGTAGCAGCTAAGCATGCCACCTTTGCTGTTTCTAAACAGGTGGAGGGTGGAGAGCATGGTACTGCTGGAAGGAGGGTGGGATGGTCCGGGATCTGGAAGAAACTCCGCTAGATGTGTGGTCTGCTGAGCAGTCTGCTGAGCACAGGTCGGGAAGGGGAAGGAAACAAGTGGAGAAGAAGTGCCTGGAGGTGGGGGGTGTGGGGGGTGCAGGGAATAGAGGTGCGTTGCCAAAAGGAAGAGGTACTAGCTGGCAATCATATTAGCTCTAGCCCAGCTCTGCCTTAAACTGGCCAAGTAATCTTAACAAATCATTGATCTGCCCGGGTCTTAAGTTCCCATCTACTAAATTAAATGACCCTAGGGTCCTCATCTACTCGCACACTAGTGTCTGTGGCAGAGGAGCGGCCAGAGGGTTGAGAAGGAAAATGGGGTTTTGCCCGGATCCCCAAAGCCTTACCGGTGGCCCAGAGGTTGCCCCGCGGATGCACTCGAATCTTGCCGGCCTGGCTACAGGGCTCAGGGAGAGCCCCGCTGAGCGGGGCGACGCCGGCAGCGAACAGGGCGACAAGTAGGAGACCGCCAAGCCGCTGAGCGCCGGCAGCCCGCCGGGCCATGGCTGCTCCAGCGCTCCACGGCTGCGGAGCCTCCCGCCGCCTTCCCAGCTTTAAACCAGCGCCCCGGGGCGGGGCCTCTCCAGGAGCCAGAGCCCGCCCCACGACAGCGGGACCGACAGCGGGGACCCGCCGCCAGGGGCTCTCAAGGCGCCACCCTCTGAGGCCCCTGCGCCCGTGCCCACACCCATGTGTGGGCGTCGCCACCCCGTCCCTGGGCGCGCCACACCGGCTGGCCATTTCCCCGGGCCCTCTCTCGCCACTCCCGCCAGCTCTCAGCCCCCAAGTAGTTACTTCAACCTCTCAGCCTCTTGTGAGTGTAAAGACGGGGAGAGGACCCCTGCACCGTGCTATCCTGGCATGATTACAGGGCCCTGCCAAGTGCCTGACAGCAAAGGCTCCGTAAATTAATCTTCGTCGTCCTCCCTGGGGAAGCCCTGTTCGCCCCTCACAGCAGCACACAGACCAGGCTCTGTAAAGGTTCTGATGCACAGCAGGTTGTCAGGATGGGACAGCGTGCTACCGCTGAGGAGTGGGCGCCCTGCTGGAGGGCCTGGCCTAGAGGCAGGGAGCAGATAGATCTCTGAGTCAGGGGGTGGAAAAAGCACTGAACCAGGGGGGTCCATATACAAACTGCGTGACTTAGTTGAACCTCACTTGCAACTAATTTCAATTTTTTTTTTTTTTTTTTTAGACAGTCTTGCTTTGTCACCCAGGCTAAGAGTGTATGCAGTGGTGTGATCACAGCTCACTGCAACCTCTTGCCTCAGCCTCTGTGTTGTACCTGGACTGCCACAATGCCTGGCTAATTTTTTCTATTTTTAGCAGAGACCTAGTCTCTTCTTGCTCAGGCTGATCTCTAACTCCTGAGCTCAAGCAGTTATCCTTCAACCTCCCAGGGTGCTAGGAATACAGGTGCCAGCCACCACACCTAGCCAGTAATTAAAAAAATTTTAGCACAATTATTTTGTGGCAGGAAGCAATTCTGAAAGACCTGCCCTATTCACACCCAGCATTCTGTCCTCCTCCAAAAGAGCTGTCCAGACTTGTCTTAGAAAGAACTTTTAGATCAGTGGCATCACTTAATGAACAGAGGAAGACAATTTGCTCCAGAAATAATATTATACTTTTATTTTTGCTTAAACATTTACTTAACACCAATGTCCAGAGACACAGGAGGCAGGGGGACAAAGACAACTCCCTGCTCCCAGGGTGTTAACCATCTCACTCACACCAATAAGTGAATGATGGAAGTACTGGGTGCAGACCAACCCCTCAACTCTGACTCCCTCCCTGGAACACTGAACAGTGTGACCGAAGCTACTGCTACCACTACTTTGCACATATCTAGCTCAGCAAGGCCTGCCAGCTCTGTGGATCACTATCCTACAAGGGCAGGCTCACAGGAGAAGCTGGCTGTCATGCCCAGCTGCCAGCAGCATGACACACAGGACGGGGACTCTCCATTTCTGGCCCTGGCTTTTTCCCCAACCTCCCTGCTTCTCAACCCCTACCTTGACATTTACACCTCTCTGCTTTCTTGTCACTGCTTAGCCATGGTGTACAAATATAGCCCTCATCACCTTCCATAATAATCATTCCTTTGTGACTCCCTCTCCACTGCATCCATCACACCCCAATTCTATCTCCTCTGCTCTATGGATATAGAGATTAGTGTGAACACACAGGAGCTGGTACTGATTGAGAGCAGCCTCACTTAAACGCTTAAAGAAACTTTCCTGGTAGGTTTCTCTCCTCTCATTTTATAGGTGGAAAAAGGCTCAGACAGGTTGCATTTGCCCAGACATATCACTAGAATCAGACTTGAGATCTGTTGGGACCATTGCATCAAGCCCCCACATCTGTACAGGCAGATACAACAATCTTTAAACTCACTCCTGTTTTACCATCCCAAATTTCATCACCACGTTGGATTTATATCAGGAGAGAGAGGGAGTAAGCACTGCGTGCCAAGTTTCACCTATCTTCCACAGGTGACTCTAGGACCTCTTGAGATATAGGATTCTGCTCTGACAAGTGGATTCATACATAAACCAAGCTTCCTCTGACACAGCCTGGGTTCACAGCTCCAAACACAGCTCCGAGACTGGCCCCAGATGACCTTGAGACCATTTGATTTGTCAGCCTAGCATAGGAAAAAGGCCTCTGAGGGCACTGGACAAAGCAGCAGGGCAGCAGCTCCACAGAGCCAGGGAAAACCAACAGATAGCACAGGAGGGAGTGCTCAGCTCTGAAAGGCCTACCTGCTAACTGCTTATACCTAAGTCCAGTCTGCTGGCAAGGGAAGTCCATCCCATGAGGAAAGGCTAAGAGTGAACTGAGTAGAGGAATGTGGGGAAAGCTCTTTAGAGCTCACTCTGGAACCTCCAGGATTCTACAACATTCAACTGACATCCACAGAAAATGTGGGGAAGGTTCACAGAATAATCCAAAAGATGACTAAAGGAAGGTCAGGCGTGGTGGCTCATGCTTGTAATTCTAGCACTCTGGAAGGCTGAGGCAGGTGGACTGCCTGAGCTCACAGGTTACAGACCAGCCTGAGCAAGTGCGAGACCCCATCTCTAAAATACAGCCGGACATTGTGGTAGGTGCCTGTAGTCCAAGCTAGTCAGGAGGCTGAGGTAAGAGAAATCACCTGAGCCCAAGAGTTTGAGGTTACTGTAAGCTATGACGCCACGGCACTCTCCCCAAGGTGACAAAGTGGGACTCTGCCTCAAAAAAAAAAAAAAAAGGTGACTAAAGGGATGAAAAGGATACACAGCAAATCCTATTATAACCAACACCAAGAAAACACTAAAATTGCACATCTTTTAATCTGAAATTGCTTGAAATAAAGGACATTAATCAATTATAAGTAATACCTTCTCTCTCTTTTTTTTTTAATAGAGACAGAGTCTCACTCTTTCGCCCTCAGTAGAGTGCCGTGGTGTCACACAGCTCACAGCAACCTCCACCTCCTGGGCCTAGGCGATTCTCTTGCCTCAGCCTCCCTCCTTTTTTTTTTTCTTTTCCAGAAACAGTTTCACTTTATGGCCCTTGGTAGAGTGCTGTCACATCACAGCTCACAGCAACCTCCAACTCCTGGGCTTAGGCAATTCTCTTGCCTCAGCCTCCAGAGTAGCTGGGACTACAGGCGCCCACCACAATACCCGGCTACTTTTTGTTGCAGTTTGGCTGGGGCCGGGTTCTAACCCACCACCCTCGGTATATGGGGCAGGCGCCCTACCCACTGAGCCACAGGTGACACCCACAAGTAATACCTTTTCACTACTCAATCTTTTTTTGTTGTTTCCCAAATGTGCTTAGATGAGTGATCTTTTGGTCCTCAACATTGCTTTGATATAGTAAAGACTGGCATTACACCCATTTTACAGATGAGTACAAAGCATGTTACTAAAATAGTTGTAGAGAAACTACTGGAAGTAGTTTCCAAATGAAGAAATCAGAGTGTGGGCTTAAAACATATAGGACAGAGGGCAGTGCCTGTGGCTCAAAGGAATAGGGCGCCGGCCCCATATGCCAGAGGTAGCGGGTTCAAACCCAGCCCCGGCCAAAAAAAATGCAAAAAAAAAAACCAAAAACAACAACAACAACAAAAACCATATAGGACAACAGGCTAGGTGTGGTGGCTCACACCTGTAATGGTAGCACTCTGGGAGGTCAAGCTAGGAGCATTCCATGAGCTCAAGAGTTCACCAGACCAGCAGAGCAAGAAGAGACCCCATCTCTACTAAAAATAGAAAAAAACTAGCTGAGCATTAGGGCAGGTGCCTATAGTGCAGCTACTCAGGAAGCTGAGGCAAGATCGCCCCTAAAGCCCAAAAATTTGAGGTTGCTGTGAGCTAGGCTGACGTCAAGGCACTCTAGCCTGGAGCAACAGAATGAGACAATAAAAACAAAAACAGGCCATAAGCAGTGGCTCTCTCTTCTAAACCTAGCACTCTGGTAGGCCAAGGCAGGTGAATCACTTGAGCTCAGGAGTTCAAGACCAGCCTAAGCCGCAGCCAAAACCTCATCTCTAAAAATAGCTGGGCATGTGGCGGGCACCTGTAGTCCCAGCTACTTGCGGAGCTGAGGCAAGAGAATGGCTTCAGCCCTAGAATTTGAGGTTGCTGTGAACTGTGGCACCATGGCACTCTACCAAGGGCAACATAGTGAGACTCTGTCTCAAAACAAACAAACAAACAATGCATGGGACAAGAGAGGAAAAGAAAAGCAGAAATTAAAAATTAGACACAAATGAGTCTAGTGAAAAGAAATGACAACAAACTTAGAGCCGCTTACAGAATGTAAAATCTTGATCCTGGCAAACCTTTGAGCACACTCTGCATCTAGATGAGCTGGGAGAAAAAGAGAAATATCTTGGAATATCTCAGGTCCTGCTCTTTAGTTTTAAAGTGGAGAAGGGGCCGGAGAATCAGAAAAGCAGCCCAATCTTTAAGGAAGGAAGAAGGGAGAATCAAGGATACAATATCAAGAAGTCAGAGGAAACACATAGGTAACACAACATCTGAACGTTGACCTTATAAAGGAAATCTTTTGGAAACCACAACTGCCAAAAGACAAAATGTTTTCCTTACAGGCAGTCTTCAAAAAAGAGAAAATACCTACATCTAATGAGAACACAATGATGCCTCCAACAGAGGCTGGGAGAGCTGCAAGCTGCTGCTCTGCTGAGTGGTACAGATGCTCAGGGATGCCGTGTACAGTAAGAAGCCGGAGGCCCAGCATTCTTAGTTATTTGGATATAACTAACATTCATGTATCTCAGGGGACATTTCCATAACTGAAATAAATACTCTTTAAACTCCAAAGAGGTTCAAATGCTTGGAAATTTGCCAGAGAATCTCACTATTTCTGAAAGATTTGCTAATCTGGGCAAAGCCGGAGGGAAAACTTACAGCAGTGGTTCTCAACCTTCCTAATGCCAAGAACCTTTAATATAGTCCAAAGGGGTCACGACCCGCAGCTTGAGAACCACGGACCTAGAGGCTCTAAAGAATTTCCTAGGGCTTTGAAAATACTGCAAATAAAAGAATCTCATGAGGCTCGGCACCTGTGGCTCAATGGGTTAAGGTGCCAGCCACATACACCTGAGCTGGCAGGTTCGAATCCAGCCGGGGCCCGCCAAACGACGGCTACAACCAAAAAATGGCCGGGCGTTGTGGCGGGCACCTGTAGTCCCTGCTATTTGCAAGGCAGAGGCAAGAGAATCGCTTGAGCCCAGGAATTGGAGGTTGCTGTGAGCTGTGATGCCACAGCACTCTATCCAGGGTGACAGCTTGAGGCTCTGTCTCAAAAAAAAAAAAAGAATCCCATTAAACTGGGTAAAGGAGTGGGTTATGACACCCAGTACTGTGACATGATAAAAGCAACCAACTTCAAGTCTAGTTCTACCAGGCATGGACGACTGAAGACGATGGGCAAATTCTGATACTTCTGGTTTTTGTCTTTGATATAGTGGAGATCATTTTGAGGTTTATTAAATGAGAGAAAAGTAAGAGTTTGGTAAAATGCTTAACAGAGCACCTGGCACATCCTAAATACTATTATTAGCTGGATCTTGGGAAAAACAAAGCCTGCTTTCGATATCAAGCTTGTCATAGGAGGAGAAAAAGCTCCCTTGAAAAACACTTCGGTGTTGACACAACAGTGCCTGGCCCTAGCAAACTGCCTATTACATCGTAGATTATTTGGTAAACTAAGATGCCAGTACTTCTACCTCAACTCTTAATCAATTCCAAGAAAAGAAATCTATACGGCATTCATTTTGGGGGCTTAACGAAGTTATCAGGCTTAGAGCTTTAAGGCTTGAGGCTAACTGATTTACTTATTTGCCCAAGTCCAATACAAATTCTTTTAACTAGACTCCTTGAATAACAGGAATAAGCTAGAATACAGCTTACCAAGCTAAATAGGCCAATTAAAGAAGCACACTTGACAAATTATTCCTAATTGAGATCAGGTGGCATTCCAGAAACTCCTAAGATTGGTAGAACCAGAATAAGATATAGTTTGAAACTCACATTCAATATAAAAATATAACTGTATATGGGAAAGTAGTAACTATTTTTCTTTTTGTTTTGAGACAGAGTCTCACTTTGTCACCTGGGTAGAGTGCCATGGCGTCACAGCAACCTCAAACTCTGGGGCTCAAGCGATTCTCTTGCCTCTGCCTCCCAAGTAGCTGGGACTACAGGCACCCGCCACAATGCCCAGCTATTTTTAGAGATGGGGTCTCGCTCTTGCTCAGGCTGGTCTTGAACTCCTGAGCTCAGGCAATTCATCTGCTTCGGCCTCCCAGACTGTTGTAACTATTGTTTTTATAATACAAACTTCAAAAAAAGCAGGCTAGGCACAGTGGGTCACAACTGCAATTCCAGCACTCTGAGTAGTCAAGGCAGGAGAACAGCATGAGGCTGGAAGTTTATGACCAGTCTGGGCAACAAAGAGACCTCATCTCTACAAAAATACAAAAAGGAGCCGGGTGTGGTGGCGGTGCATGTAGTCCCAAACTACTTGAGAGGCCGAAACAGGAGGACTGCTGGAGTTCAGGAGTTTGGGGCTGCTGTGAGCTAGGACACCATTGCAATCTACTCCGGGAAACATAGTAAGACTCCGTTGCTAGAAACAAACAAACAAAAAAGCAAGACAGAATACTCTTGGCTCATGGGGTAAGAGGTTGGATATGGGGCGGTGCCTGTGGCTCATCGAGTAGGACGCCAGCCCCACATATGGAAGGTGACGGGTTCAAACCCGGCCTCGGCCGAACTGCAAAACAGAAAAATAGCCGGGCGTTTTGGCGGGCGCCTGTTGTTCCAGCTACTCGGGAGGCTGAGGCAAGAGAATCGCCTAAGCCCAGGAGTTGGAGGTTGCTGTTAGCTTTATGACACCAGGGCACTCCACCAAGGGCGATAAAGTGAGACTCTGTCTCTACAAAAAAAAAAAAAAAAAAAGAGGTTGGATATTAGAGATTGGAAGAGGTGTTTATCAGAATGAAGAGGGGTTATGAGATTTTTATGTTTCCTAAAAGAAGGCATGAGTTTTAAAGTTTAAGGAACAAACACTGTTCTACAGGAAAGTTGATTTCTGGCAGGTTACGATTAAGATATGTAGCAGGTCTTTTATGAAATGGCTTTTTGCAGAAGTTGCCTGACTGTATCTATACTGAGAACATTTTCTGAAATAACTATGAAAATCATTAGGCTAATCAGCACTGGGAGCATTGTACAATATCACACAGTGGGGTCTCGAAATTTCTTGCTCCTCAGATAAATTTTTTTTTTTTAAATTCCATTTTATGCTCATTCCATAAAGCATAGAAGTGACTATTTCCCTCTTTGCATTAGCTGCTAAGGAGCTTAGAACCAAAGCTATGGATCTCTTCTAGTAGACACTGGAAATCTTTTGATGTCGTGAATGTACTAACCTCACCCCTCACCTTATCCCACATTTATTTCAACTCTGAATTCTTCAATGATTTTATATTTTATCACATAATGCTGGATGTTACCCTTATGGAACAAGGTAGGGTATAAATAAACCTAAAATACGCAAAGCACTGCAATAGCAACTGGGGGATATACAGTGAGAAACCAAAAGCTGACCTTGTCTTAATGCCTTCAAGGAGCTAGCCCTCTGGCAGGGACAACATACACAAAGCTATGTTGAAGAGAAGTGTAAGCAAAGTATAGAGTAGTACTGAGCAGGAAGCACTTCGCACACTTGAAAGTTAATCAAGAGTATGAACCATCCCTGTTGAGGGCTTCTATTATCGCACTTATGGTCCTATGTGGAAAAATCTGTTTACACATGTTGCCCTTGTTAAGGTACTGAGTGAGTCCCTGGCAGAGTGTGAGGGCCTTATGCATCTTTATATCCCCAGGGTCTATGGCCTAAAATCTGGCACATAACAGATACTCAAAAAATGTCTGATAAATTAATGAGAAAGCTTTTAGTAGGTAGAAGTGTGACCACACACTCCAGGCAAAGTGACTAGCATAAGCAAAGACAGAATGTCGGTACAGTGAGGCCAATGTCCAGGGTACAAGAACATTATGTTTGGTGAGAGTGAGGCTGAAGACCCAGAATGACATACGAAAGGTGATGCCTTCACCATTTTACTGTAAGCTGTATACATTCTAGTTTATGTAATACTTCTTGGTTACAAAGCTCTATTTCTTTTCTTTTTTTCTTTTGAGACAGAGTCTCACTTTGTGCCCTGGGTAGAGTACCATGGCATCACGGCTCACAGCAACCTCAAACTCTTCGGCTTAAGCAATTCTCTTGCCTCAGCCTCTCAAGTACCTAGGACTGCAGGTGCCTGCCAGAACGCCAGGCTACTTTTTTGGTTGTAGTTGTCATTGTTGTTTTGCAGGCCTGTGCTGGATTCGAACCCACCAGCTCCAGTGTATGTGGCTGGCGCCCTAGCCAATGAGCTGCAGGCGCTGAGCCAACACAACTCTACTCCTACCTCCAGACTCAACATAGCCATGTGTGAAGGGTCATATGTGTTCTTTTGCTTCTAAAAACCTACTCAGTATTACCCAGAGTTCTAGCAAGGGAAAGTAGCATAGGATATAGATATATCTGGCAATAAAACAGCCTCAACAGGCCATCCCAACTGAAAGAGCATCTTGAGGAAGGTAGATAACCCATTTAACTAGCTAGAATCAAATCATGTCTGAAGCTTAATGTGATAAATGTCATGAGGATGCCCTCAGATGCAGAAATAGCCCCCAAACCACATTCTGAGAGGTTAGCTGGACTTGGCAACATACATGCAAATACCAAGAAATGCAGGGGCTAGAGACTTTATTCCAAGACCTAGCTCTGAGAAGCCTGTGACTGCCTAAGAAAAGTAACAAATGTCAATACTTCTCTCATCAAGAAAGAGGACATAGCAAGAGTCTAAGGACACACACACAAAAGAAGAAAGCAGAATTAACATTTTAAAATCTGAAAAGCATGTATGTTGTTTAAATGGACCATGAAGGATTGGGCTTGGTGACTCATGCTTGTAAATTTGAGCACTTTAAGAGGCCAAGGCAGGAGGATCATTTGAGGCCAGGAGTTTGAGACCAGCCTGAGCAACACAGCATAAACTCATCTCTACCAAAAATTAAAAGAAAAAAATTAGCCGGTCGTGATGGTCTCTGTCTCTAAAAGAAATAAGAAGGACAGGCACAGTGGCTCATGCCATAATCCTAAACACTTGGGTAGCCGAGGTAGGAGGATCACCTGAGCTCAGGAGCTCCAGACCAGCCTGTGTAAGAGCAAGACCCCATCTTTACTAAAGACAGAAAAACTATTTTTCAGGCTAGAACTCATAGTTCCAGCTACTCAGGAGGGTGAGGCAGGAAGATCTGTTGAGCCCACAGGTTTAAGGTTGCTATGAGCTAGGCTGAGCCTTGGCACTCTAGGCCAGGCAACAGAGGAGTAAGACTTTGTATTTAAATAAATAAATAAATTGGCTTGGCGCTTGTACGTTAGTGGTTAGGGAACCTACATGCACCAGGGCCTGTACGTTCAAACCTGGCCCAAGCCTGCTAAACAAACAAACAAAAAAAGCCGGGCATTGTGGCGGGCACCTACTCAGCTACTCAGGAGACTGAGGCAAGAGAATTGCTTGAGCCCAAGAGTTTAAGATTGCTGTGAGCTGTGACGCCACTGCACTCTACCAAGGTGACACAGTGAGACTCTGTCTCAAAAATAAATAAATAAATAGAAATAAAAAATAAATAAGGAAAAAATAAATAGAACTATGGAGAGATCAAATTTGGCAAGACCAATAAAATGTACTTACTAAATAACACGAAAGTACAAGTCACTTTCATATGCTTTTCATCACACTCATATGCTTTGCCCTGGAGTAACAGCTCAAAAACAATGCTAACTAACCTAATTTTCTGTTTCTGGTTCCAACACATGATGAATGAACATTAATATATGCTGCTACTAGGGAAACAGAGGACAGTGTCCATAAAACGGGCCCTGCACTGGAAGAGTTTACAATGTGCTAGATGGGGAGGCCATATCCACAAACTTAAATGTCATAAGGCTGAAAATGCTGACTGACAGTGGCAGAACAACTGCTTGTGAAGATGGCGAGGCTCAGACAAGCAGAATGACAGTAGGAAATAATATAAATGAGAACAGCACAGGATGCTTAGTGTTAGCTGACCTCAGTCTGGATGCCACATGTAGGTACAGCTAGGGTCAACACAAAATTGATGGTCCAAACAAGCACTTCTGAAAGTCATAGGCACAGTAACACTAACACTAATTAACAGGTAGTAACTGAAATAGGCACGGACCAGCACATTGCATTGCAGGCAGACTGTCACACTGTTGTCACATTGTTGGCAACAGGGGGCCAACTGGATACATATTGCTGGATTCAGGTGAGGGCATTGCCAGTAGAATGACAGGGATAAAATGTAGGATTCAGATGATTAAATGTGGTAGGAAAATGAAAACTCTTAGCTTCATACTCCTTCATAAAACATGTTAAATTTAGAGGGAAGTTTGCAGGAATCACTAACAAGCTTAAATTTAAAGATGGGACAATGATGTGGGAAGAGACAAATATGGGACTAGAGCTGAAGGCAGGCATTTCAAATAACATGAAGAAATGAATTAGGTGGAATTAGGGAACTAGATGAGTAACAGCCAAGAGATAATCCCATTATTATACTCTCATTTAAAGTTTTATCAATTCTCATATTCTTCTTCAATTTCCTTTACTTAATAATCGGTAAGCCCTCCCAACTTACCATTTGGCCTGCCAAATCTCAAAGGGCTTATAATTCTATTCAGTTACTAAATTAAACCTTTCTGGCATTTTTTATGTATTTGAAGATACATTATATTTACTTTAAAAATCTCCCTATTTTTTGGCTCAGCACCGGTAGCACAGTGGTTACAGCACCAGCCACATACACTGAGGGTGGCAGGTTCAAGCCCAGCCCGGGCCAGCTAAACCACAATGACAACTGCAACAAAAAAATAGCCGTTGTGTTGGCTCCATGTAGTCCCAGCTAGGGCAGCGCCTGTGGCTCAAAGAAGTGGGGCGCTGGCCCCATATACCAGAGGTGGAGGGTTCAAACCCAGCTCCAGCCAAAACTGAAAATAAAAAAACTCCTAATTGTAGTCCCAGCTACTTGGGAGACTGAGGCAAGAGAATCGCTTAAGCCCAAGAGTTTGAGGTTGCTGTGAGCTATGACGCCACAGCACTCCAGCTTGAGGCTCTATCTAAAAAAACCTCCCCATTTTAAACCTTACAGTTAGCACTAAACTAAACAATAGAAAAAATTGGGAATATAATACCCCTACCCACAAATACTCTTTTTGTTTATTTATTTATTTATTTTTTGTAGAGACAGAGTCTCACTTTCTTGCCCTTGGTAGAGTGCTGTGGCGTCACACAGCTCACAGCAACCTCCAGCTCTTGGGCTTAGGCGATTCTCTTGCCTCAGCCTCCCGAGTAACTGGGACTGCAGGTGCACGCCACAACGCCCGGCTAATTTTTTTGTTGCAATTTGGCCCGGGGGTCGGGTTTGAACCAGCCACCCTCGGTATATGGGGCCGGCGCCCTACTCGCTGAGCCACAGGAGCCACCCTACTCTTTTTATTTTATGGCTAATGGAGTGTTTTTAAATGCTTTGACTGTTTTCTCAGAGAAAATTAGCTATTGCTTCCAACTACAGCACCCAGCAAAGGAGGAAAAATAATACTTTTACAAACTGGATATGAAAATATACACGTGAAGAAAGTATTGAGGTTTTCCTCCCAGTAAGTGTATGAAGAGGAAAAATGTAGATAGATAAACATACAAGTACAAGGAAGCTTTACACTCAGGCAAGCGAGGGTCAAAGACAACAACGGGTTCTCAACCTTGCCCAGCAAAGCACACTGCTTCTCCCCACAACAGTCCTAGAAAGGTCGCTACAAAAACAGAGCCAGGGCACTGGTCAGGCTGAACACTTAACTCCATCTCTGCAGCTGATGAGGAGGAGGAAAAAAATGGAGTAAAGAGCAATTTTCTGCCATTCCACACAGGGGACTGTTTCAGCCTTTCCTTGGCACATAGGAAGACAGGCCAGGCACAGTTGCTCACACCTGTAATCCCAACACTTTGGGAGGCTGAAGTAGGCAGATGGCTTGAGGCCAGGAGTTTGAGACCAGCCTGAGCAACAGAGTGAGACTCCTTAAGTACAGAAAAAAAAATTAGCTAGGCATGGTGGCCCTAGACCCAGTTACTCTAAATGCTAATGCAGGAGAATCACTCCAATCCAGAAGTTTGAGGTTGCTGGGAGCTATGATGATGCCTGCACTCTAGCCTGGGCAACAACAGAGACCCTGTCTCAAAAAATAAAAACAAAAATAAAAAAAGAAAATATAAGTACTATATAAGCTTTACACACAGGTTCAAATAAGCATGTGTTAGGAGTGATTTGCCAAATTTCATACTGTGTTGACACCATTGAGACCCTGTATCGTAAGTGTAAAGGCTAACACCTAATTAATGGATTGAGGCACTGCTCTCTATTGGAAGAGCATCACAAGGTTAAATGTCCCTATCCTCATCCCATTAGCATCACAGCATAGACTGATTCCACTGAATAAAATAGTAGAAACTATTCGCATAGCCCAATATAGGAAACTTGCTTACTTTGAGATTTCACATTAATACAAGAAGAGAACAAGATAGAATGAAAATTTTCTGTCCTCAAAACACATTGAGGACACTCCCTATTTCTGTCTCAATATTAAGAAAACACACAACTGGGCTTTGTATCATTACTTTAAACTCTGCCTGCCTTAAGTCTGCATTAGAGAAAGCAAAGCCTGGCACTTAAGAAAAAAGGTTCAGGCAAATTAGAGTTTAAAGAAAACAACCAGAATGCTTTCCAGCACCTTCATCATGCCTCCCCCAACCGCTAACACACACTGCTGAGAATGTCTCAAGTATAGAAAGAAGTCGGAGTCTATACAGCTAAGTGAGACTCTCTGAGCCTCTCAGCAACACTAGCTGGGTTTATACTCATTTGGGTCACACCCTAGTGAAGAATCAATTTTATGACTAAGAATGTCAATAGCTACTTTTGCTTCACAAAAAACAAACAAAAAAACAGCTGTTAGTATTAGGGCAACCTTCTTAGTTAAAGGACTGTTCACACCAAAGCCTTTTTATCCTCTCAAGGGGTACCAAGAACCAGCCAAGAAAGGCAAATTTTAGAAGCTTTCCCAACAAACACAATTCAGGGATAAGGGGTTCAATGTGCAAAGTCTTTTATTTAAAATTTTGAAAAGTTAAGAGTGATGACCACCTCAGTATATGCCATTCCCGTTATAAGGAGGTATGACAGTTTCAGACTCATGCAGAGCTGTGTTTTCACTTACAGAGCTCTGTAGGCACTTTAAAAGTGAAGCTTGGCTTCAAAATACAAACACTGGGGGCTTTGGCTCAATCTTTTAATATAAAAAATTCACTGATGTACAAAAATGCGAACGTGTGACAATGACAACTATGAAACCCTGTGATTCAAAGTCCCCTCAAGTGCACTCCATGGTGCACATGCACCCGCCCACACACACTTGGCGTGGAGACAGAAACTAATGCAAACCAGTGCTACCGAGAAGCGCCGACGTGTGTGTTCTCCACTCCAACAACCACAGACCAGTATCTACTCCAAACATTCAGTAACAAAAAGTATGGCGTCTTCCCAGGAACAGCAAAGCAGACTTCTCACTCACGATGGACCAGCACAAATAAACCCAGCAAAAAGAGTACTGCATACTAGAAAATAAACAGAACTGTGGTCAGGAAAGTTTTTAAAGTTCACAAGTCCTCAGAGTTAATTAATAAACTGGCCTTTTTGACCATAATGAGTTACTAAACCATCCAATTATTCTTTTATCTTTTAACTATAATCCATTTAATAGTTTCCAAAATTAAGCAAAATTTCACACTTTTAATGAAAGTATAATATAGGCTCTTACCTTAAATTTGGGATAGTCATTCATGAGGATTGTCACAATTCCAATATAAGGAACAAATCTAAAATAAACAAACAGATCACAAAACTTCCTAAGATTCTATTATTATTCACTGAACATTATCATTATCTTCCACAGAATACTAATTTTCAGTTCACAAAGCCCATTTCTATATATTGCACTGTTTGATCCTTTCAACAGCTCATGTGATAGGGACATTAGGAAAATCACCATTTTAGAGATGATAAAACAGATGATCATGCCCAAAGGTACAGGCCCCAGCAGCAAATCCAAGGTCCTAGATCTCTAGCTGTGGCACTAATGCTACACGCTGACGCAGTGCTAGGGGCTAGGTTTGTTACTGCACCTTCCTGGAGCTGTCAATCTAGTTGGGGAGACAAGGCAAATACATCCAGAACGTTACAAGGTACTTCATGCTAAGTGGCCAAAAGTGAGAAGAGCTCTATTATAGTACATAGGATTCACCTACTTCTAATATTTGAACTATCTGTAATCTGGGATTAGCCCTCTTAATCCTGCAACTTCTCTAGAACAGTTTTAATCACCATGTGCAGCAAACCAGTCTCAGCCCCCATCTTCCTTTGCATCTCTGCAGCATTTAACTTTGATGACCACAAGTTTGCTCTTGAAACTCCTCTTGGTTTCCATAACATACCACAAATCTGTTTCTTCACCTACCGCTTTGGCTGCTACATCTTTTCTCCACTACCTCTTTCTTTCCCTTTGCCTCTAAAGTCTATCCCCTCGAGCTAGGCAAAAAAAATCACCCTTTAAATAATATATATATATATTTTTTTTTTTTTTAAGGAGACAGAGTCTCACTTTATTGCCCCCAGTAGAGCGCTGTGACGTCACAGCTCACAGCAACCTCCAACGCCTGGGCTTAGGCGATTCTCTTGCCTCAGCCTCCAGAGTAGCTGGGACTACAGGCACTGCCACAACGCCCGGCTATTTTTGTTGCAGTTTGTTGCAGTTGGAGACAGGGTCTCTCTAGTTGCCCAGGATGGTCTTGAGTTGGCCGGGCCGGGTTCAAAACCATCACCCTTTGTTTATGGGGCCAGTGACCTACCCACTAAGCCAAAGGCGCTGTCCCTGTTAAATAATCTTATAGCACCTGATCTACTTCCACTGAGGTCTTTATCATAATAACTATCATAATTTAAATTGAATAATTAGTTGAAACTAGCTGTATAGTGTCCCTTTCCCACACTGTACTCTAAGCTTTGTAAGGGCCACAACCATGCTAATCTTAGTCTCCTTGTATCCTCAAGGCTGACATGGTGCTTGAATACCGCAGACATCCAGTAAATACCGCCTGATTAAATGTTTTAATGTCCACGCCTCTTCTTTTTGCTTTCTCATGGAGAAATATCATTTTTTCTCCCGGCTTCAATTCTCCCCTCCATGCAAAAGACTCCTTTCAACATTCTATGAATTCAGGAGAGAAAGAGAAAACTAGCGCAGGGTACCATCAACATGGCAGGGAGAGGTAGTTACCAAATGTACAATTTTCTATTTTCCTCTTATACTACTGGACTCCAGAGCAGAATGGGTAATAATGTACTAAGCTAGAGCCTGTCGTAGAGAAGGTAGGTTGGGCTGAAGTGAAGGCTGACCTTTGCACACTTTAAAGTAGCCCTTTTATTCAAAACACCCACAACCTTTGCACCCTGCCAAAGGCAGCACAAATAGAAATCACCTCCCACATAACACTTCCACTGTCAAAGCTTTAAAGCAAACTTGAACTGACATTCTGTCTTTGGTACATTTTACTTCCTTTTAAGAACTCCCCTTACTTCCTGTCTCCTGTCCTCACCTCTTCCTGCCCCTCTCCCTTCTGGCAACATTACCCCAACCTGTCTCTCTCACCCCAACTCATAACTCCCATTCCATTCATTGGTGTTTCTTTCTTTTTTTTTTTTTTGTAGAGACACAGTCTCACTTTATCGCCCTCGGTAGAGTGCCGTGGTATCACACAGCTCACAGCAACCTCCAACTTCCGGGCTTAGGCGATTCTCTCGCCTCAGCCTCCCGAGTAGCTGGGACTACAGGTGCCCCCACAACGCCCAGCCATTTTTCTGTTTTTGCAGTTCAGCCGAGGCCGGGTTTGAACTCGCCACCTTCGGTATATGGGGCCGGCACCCTACTTGATGAGCCATAAGCGCCACCCTACATTGGTGTTTCTTAAAGCATAGACCTGCTTTGTTAGAATAAGTGAGATGGCTTGTTAAAAATATAGATTCTTATGTCTCCCAGATTTACTGAGTCAGAGAATCTCTGAAACGTGCAGCTCAATGATGTTTCTGCACACTAAAGTTCAAGAAGCACAGTTCTAGTGTGAGATGCCTGGAATAGGGGTTCAGTGGCAAATAGTATCCGCTCTTAGGACTCATGCTTTAGTCTCAAACCCTGGGACCTCTAAGACCTGAAAAGTAATAGTCATTACAACATGGCATTGCTAAGTTCTAAGAAGATGGACAGAGATTTAAAAGTTATCTGTATTTTTAATATACATTTTTTTCTTGCTTAATGCAGTAACATTTCTTGACTCATTTTTAACATGTTCATAAAAACAACCACTTTTGGTAAAGGTAAATCAGCTATTTAAGAATATAAAGGTAAGTTCCTCTCAGTAAAATGCTGATTAAGAGCTAGAAAAACATCTGTGATTTCTTTTAAAACATAAGCTGCTAATGCTGATCTGATGATCAATAAGCAGCCATTCTCACATATAGAGACTTTCCTTGTTACCTCCATGTAATATGTAACAAGAACCACAACCTTGGGCTCCCAGCAACCTCTCATACATAGTCTGCTCAGGAGTAATCCATGGAAACATTCTTACAGTTGTCTTTTCCTAGCCCACTATAAGTGAAATGAAAGCAACTTGATCTTTAAAAGTAATATAAGCAAGGCATAAGTTTGCCAGCACAGGATGAGACAGTCCAAACACAATGTACTCATCTGTGCTGCTGCTTCCCTGACAGACAGTGACAGCAAAGAGTTGATAACCAGGCGCATAATCCTGTTACCATCATTCATCTTAAATTCAAACCAGTTGCACTGTTTTCCTATTCTGGTCAGATAAATTCATATGCTAAAACAGAGTTACTAATAAGGGCAACGAGACCTAAAGTAAATGAAATAAATATCATTTACAAAACCAATTTCAATACCAACCTATGCCAAGTTAACAACCAGAAGGTAAAATACATTTCCTATGTATTTACCTAGACCAGTGGTTCTCAACCTTCCTAATGCTGCAACCCTGCAGGTGGCGACCCACAGAAGGAGAACCACTAACCTAGACAGTAAAATACATTTCTTACAGTTAAACAAATTTCCCTGGGAATTCTTGGGATCAAAAGTGCTGCTGAGGAATTAGCCTCAGAAGTAAGATCTAGTGTTGTTTTGTGAGGAAATGAACAGAGATCATTAAGCAAAAGGCTACAGTAAAGAAAAGATGCCACAAAAATTAACAGACTTCAGGATACTTATGTCAGATGTCAAAAGGGGTCTATATCCATGATGTATGGACCAGAAGCCAATTTTTTAAAAAGGTAACATGTGGCCAGATGCAGTGGCTCATACCTGTAATCCCTTTACTTTGGAGGCCAAGGCAGGAGGACTGCTTGAGGCCAGGAACTCAAGACCATCCTGGGCAACACAGAGACCCTGTCTCCAACAAAAACTAGAAAAATTAGCCAGCCATGTGGTACATGCCTGCAGTCCCAGCTACTCTGAGGCTAGGGTGGGAGAATCACCTGAGCCCAGAAGTTCAAGGCTGCAGTGATCTATGATCAGCCACTGCACTTCAGCCTAAGTGACAGAGCAAGACCCTGTCATCAAAAAACAAAAAACACACAGGCTGGCTCGCTGCCTGTAGTTCAGTGGTTAGGGCATCAGCCACATACACCAAAGGTGGCGGGTTCAAGCCCAGGCTGGGCCTGCCAAACAACAATGACAACTACAACCAAAAAATAGCCAGGCATTGTGGCAGGCATCTAAAATCCCAGCTACTTGGGAGGTTGAGGCAAGAAAATCACTTAAGCCCAAGAGTTTGAGGTTGCTGTGACCTGTGACACCATGGCACTCTACCAATGGCAACAAACTGAGACTCTGTCTCTACAAAAAAAAAAAAAAAAATGAAATTCCAGGCATTACTAGAAATCCTCGATGTATTGTTTCAGTAGTACTAATTTAATGCCAATATACCTAGATGAAGTTTGCATTGTTAAGCTATCACTTTTCTGGGCGGTGCTTGTGGCTCAGTCAGTTAGGCGCCGGCGCCACGTATCGAGAATAGCTGGTTCAAACACAGCCCTGGCCGAACTGCAACAAAAAAATAGCCAGGGGCGGCGCCTGTGGCTCATCGAGTAGGGCGCAGGCCCCATATACTGAAGGTGGCGGGTTCAAACCCGGCCTTGGCCGAAC
>CAUYRH010033524.1:0-40233 GCA_963574655.1 Perodicticus potto | reverse complement strand
GAGGAGACACCTGTGCCTTGGTGTCTCCTTCACTTTACACTTGGAACTAAATGTGGAACCCCCATTTCCTATGCCCAGGTCAGTTTCTTGTGAATTTCCTAGGCCTGAATTCCATGGATGGACTGTGTCCATTCATTGATACACTCATTCACCTTGCCCCTGGAGGAAGGGACTGTATTCATTCGTTTTCTGGCCAAGGAACCCATACACCTATATATACCCTGAGGCTAGAGGCCTAGAGGAGGAGACAGGGAAAGACCAGGAGAGGAACGGAGAGAGCATCTCTCTCCCCACTTGAAATCTATCCCTCTACCAGGAGCTTTGGTGTTTTCTGTATTCTTTTCTGTAAATCAATTCTGTCTTACCATGGAGGGGTGGGGGGGGGAAATAATGTAATGAAGAATAATAAAATACATATATTTAAAAAAAAAAGGTTTCTGAGAAGTCAGAAAATCTCTGTATTGTCCCAATGAGTGGCATGAGATCATGTACGCCTTTCTCCAGACATTCCCAGACTCCATGTCTTAAGCTTGGGTAAATATTGTGATTTCCTCAGAGTCGTTTCCCCAGTCAACTCCCAACCTAGGACCCCAACAATGAAAAAGTGCACAACTTTACCCAAAACACCCACAGTGAGCAGCTGAAATCACTGCATGCTTTTCAACCCTCTGCTTCATCCTGGCAGTCGGGGAGACATGACTGATATGGTTGTGACTCATCTCTAACACCTTTCTTTTTGTCCTGTGTAAACATTCTAAAACAGGAAGCAGCATTAAAAATTGAACCCAGAAAAGGCACATTATTACGAATTATGATTTAGCAGAAAAGTCACTTTGGGAGAATGAGAAGCCGTCCTTCTCTCTCACCCTGATGGTGCTTGTGATAAAAATACAAGGGAATGTGGCCCCACTCTGGTTAATAAATTGGGCTCTAGAAAATTCGCAGATGTGAAATTATCTAGGCACATGATATATCTGCTATAATAAATAAAAATCCAACAGTCAGAAGAAATGGAAACTGTATGAAGTAAACTTTGCTACAAAATTCTGCCTCTCTAATTTTGTGCAGAATGAGACTTGCTAGGTCACGATTAGCACCACAAAAACCCTTGCCTGGAAAAAAAAGGCATGGAGACCCAAGGCTCATCTTAAAAATGAACCCAAAGGATTCTTCGGGATGAATGTGGTTGAAAATTCCCTGTCATTTTCAAATTATCAGGAGTGGCTTAGTCTTCCAATTCACATTCCCAGAGGCACAATGTAAAATTTATACTTTTCTTCTTTTTTGAGACAGAATCTCATTCTGTTGCTCTAGGCAGAGTGCTGTGGCCTCAGCTTAGCTCACAGCATCTTCAAACTCCTGAGCTGAAGCTATCCTTCTGAGTTCAAACTATCCTCCTGCCGCAGCTTCCCCAGTAGCTGGGACTACAGTTGCCCACCAGATCACTACTGAGTTTTCCATTGTTAGTAGAGACAACATCTTGCTCTTGTTCAGGCTGGTAACTCCTGAACTCCAAGGGATCTATCCGTGTCGGCCTCTTAGAGTGCTGGGATTACAGGAGTGAGCCATCGCACCCGGCCAACGTGAAACTTTTAAACATACTTTCAGTTTGCCTCTGCAGAACCTGCTTTGGCCTTGAGGCAAAAATGGACATTCTATTTTAAAGTATTTTGAAAAGTTCTGGAAAACATCTTCAGGAAACCCCAATTCTCCTCTTGCACAGTTAAGCTGATCAACAAAGATCTGTGTTGAACAGCCCCAAACTTAACACATCCCTGATGTTTTTATGGCAGCAAATGGGGAATTTAAATGCCCTTTATTAATTATGATACTTGTTGAGTAAATTCCAGGATTCAGAAGTTTGTTTACAATATTTTACAGCTGTTGGAAATGTATTGTTCTCAAAGAGTTAAATTAAGGGATAGCTGGTGTTGTTCTGTAAGAATCTCTAATGCCTCCTAGGTTGGTGATTGGATAGATCGATACCAGTTTGCTTCGCGCTCACCTTCGGCTTCCCAAAGGGTCAACTCAATGAGAGCAGCTGGGCCTGTAGGTAGAGCACATCAGACATAAACAAAAAGGTTAGAAAAGTTTACAAAATATATAGGAGAAATGAAATGTTGATATTATATTAAAGATAGATTGTTTATATTTGTTTAAAATCTTGGTCTGCACAATATAGTTTTAAAAATCGCTGTTTCTCATAGTTTGATAACCTCCTGTGATCTCTCATTCCATCCTCATTTTCCATTGGCTTTAATTCTGGTGCACAGCACAATGGAATCTGGGGAGTCACTGTGTGGAGTCTGAGCCTGTGGGCCTTCCTGTGCACCCTGCCTCAACTGCAAGGTATGTCAGGGCAAAAAACCTACAAAAGTCAGTCTTCCTTAATTTTATTTCTAAATATCAATGTTGTCAGGGAAGCAGAGATACCTGTTGGAAGCAAAGGAGAGAAAGGGAATACTGTTGTCCCATCTCTAGATTAGCAAAGCTGTATCCCTTCTTGGCCTTTTGGCTAAGAGCAGGTGCAGATTAAAAAAGCTCCTCCAGACTGAGTGGGGTGCGCTGCACTGCAGACAGAATGTCCCAGGGAGAGCGGGACTCCTGTGTTTTTGTCTCTCAGGTCTAGCTCTGCGCCATCTGCAAATCCTAGGAAGCCGTGTGAGCGCCAACGGTAGAGAGGACCTACACCGCCAGGGAGCCACGGGGAAGGCTACAGAGAGCCCAGCGCACCATGTCACAGGCAGAGTCACAAAGTTTCTTGTGATATTAGCAGGCACAGAAATGTAAGGCCATAGATACACTGTGCCTCTATCTGTAGCACAGAAGCTGTCAAGACACCCCCTAGCCACAAAGGAGACACACATGCGGAAGTGCGTGACCAGTGGTGACGTGCGTGTGTGGCTGGATAGCGGTGCACCCCAACTAGATGACAAGCATCCCTCTGATACCCAAGTGGATAGATGATGTCTAGGAGCAAGTGCTGTCCTGTGCCATTGTTCTCTGGAAGGTAGATATAATTTCTAGAAGTGTGTGTGTGGGGGGGGGGGATTAGCTGGTGTTCATTTTTCCCCATCCCAATAGAATTAGAAGCTCAAAAAAGAAGTGGGCTTGAACAATCCTCTTTCCTCAGCCTCCTGGGTAGCTGGGACTATAGGTGTCCACCATCACCCCCAGATAATTTTTCTACTTTTAGTAGAGATGGGGTCTCTCTCTTGCTCAGGCTGGTCCTGAGCTCCTGAGCTCAAGGAATCTTCCTGCCTCAGCCTCCTGGAGTGCTGGATTACAGGTGTGAGCCACCATGCATGGCACAAAAAAGAATTTTAAAATAGATTTATATCTTTCACATTCATTTCTGGACTAAGGAAAGTCAGAACAGGACAGATGTTCTGACTTTCAAGAAAAGGCTGAATTCCTTTGGGGTCTACTGCTACACACACCTGATGGCTACATGGGAGGCTGCAGAAAGACTGGACAAGTGAAACATGGAGCATGTTGGGCTCCTGTCTGCTTGAATCTTCTCCTGGCCTCAGTTTTCTCTTTTCTTATGAAAAATGAGGGTTTTGGACTTGATGCCTGTGGTTTCCAAGGTCCCTTCCAGCTCTGGCAGTGAGATTCCATGAGTCTTTTGTGAGTCTTTATTACTCTGTTTGCCAAGTTTCTGGTCAGAGTTGCCGTATTACAAAGCACCTATCTTGGAGCTGGACACTTAGGTGGCCAGACACACTAGTTCCCACCATCTTCCCTGCAGAGGCATTATCTAAGGGTCACTCCTTCAAATTCAAAGACATGATTCCTAACTTCTAACTAACATGGAAGGCCATGAGTGTTTCCTTTCTCTTAAGTTCCAAGCACAGGCCCTCCTCTGGGGAAGCCACATAATGGGCCAATTTGTCAGTATATTTGTTTTCAAGGATTCCTATTCTGTAGTGTTTTTCATAATTTTTAAAAAAATCTATGTTCTGAACATAGATGTCATGGGTAAAGGGCTTGGATGGTGAGCAGGGAGGTCTGTCTCTCAGTGGTGACATGGAAGATTAGCAATGTATGTAAGGTGGCACGTGGTTGGCCTGAGTTCATGACCAGGCTCCCTGCATCCTTGCAGAGCTCAACCCAGCCTCTGCATGTTAGGAGTTCTTCATTAGGACACTCGGGACATTGGGCTGGTGTCCCATTCTATAAAGAACAACTGAATTGGATCCCAAAGAGCTATGAGGAGATGCCAGATTATTCCAGAACCCAAATGTTTATCTAAATTAGAGCTTATAGGAGGTTTTGAATAGATGGTGTGTCAACCAAGCATGTGGAATTTTCCTTCTGCTTTGGATACAACTGTTTTGTTTCCAAACAACTCCCCAAGGAGGCAGCTGTTTTAATAGGCTGTGTCTTTTATGGAGCTGGCTGCAGGGAGCAGTTTTTTTTTCATGGTGGTACCAACATTCTATCATCACTTGTCTCCTATTCTCCTTGTCACCGCTTCTTCACCTGCCATCTTCTTGGCCTTTTCATCACTTTATTCTTAACCTGCATCTATTTGTTTACCCATGCGCAGAGTCCTGCCCAGGTGTACGAACTGGAACAGGTGTGGGCAGGTGTGGGCAGGTGCAGGCAAGTGTAGGTAGGTAAGAGCACATGTGGGCAGGTGTGGGCAGGTGTGGGCAGGAGTGGACTCTCAAAGATGCTATTCTGATTACTATTTTTTCACTTGAAATATCTCAATGGGAAACCCAGTTTGGTTTTCCTCAAAGTATGGTTTTTTGATCACCTGTGTCATAATAAATGCACTCTAGGCTTTCTGATGCAGAGTCTTTGGGGAGGGGTCCCTGGAACCTGCCCTTTTACCCAAGAACCCAATGTTCTTTGTGCACATGAAGGTTTAAAAGGCACCTCTTCATCCCATTTGAACTTAATTTTTTTTTTCAAGACCAAGTCTCACTTTGTTGCCCTTGGTAGAGTGCTATGGCATCATAGTGCACAGCAATCTCAAACTCCTGGACTTGAGTAATCCTCTTGCTTCAGCCTCCCCACTAGTTGAGATTATAAGCATGAGCCACTACACCTGGCTGTTTTTTTCTATTTCTAGTAGAGATGGAGTATTGCTTTTGCTCAGGCTGGTCTTGAACTCCTAAGGTCAATGGATCCTCCTGCCTAGGCCTCCCATAGTAGTGGGATTATAGGCATGAATCACTGTGCCAGGCAGCTCCTAAATCTTAATTTTAAGAGCCACCTCAGCTAACTCCTGTGTCTCCTTATAGGAAAGCCTTTTAATTTATCCACTGCAAGAAGGTGCTAGGATCAATCTGCAAAGTGGTCCACATGCCTGGATCCAGTGGGTTATATCAGTGGTACTCTGTTGCAGTTGTACCCAAGTTGCACCCACCCAATGCCATGGCTTTGTCACATCAGAGCACACATGTGCCTCCACCGGAGTGGTGACCTGGTGACCATGGCATCCCTGTGCTTCTCCCTTTGTTTCTTGCTGACAACTTGCAGCCCATTGAGGAAACACTTGCCAATGAGTATTGGGGGTGCCACGCGTTTGCACCTCTGGGACCGGGTGTGTGTCCACATGAGTCTGTCCACCTGCTATGTTTGCTGGTGATGAATGTCTTGCTCATGATCAGAACAGTTCCATGTCCATCTGTTTTCCCTTAGCATTTTCCTCACCACCCACATGACCTGGAGGTACACTTCATGATCCCAGTGATCTTTTGTTTGTGGTTGTTGCCATGGTTTCCGTGTGGCAGCTACTTCAACCCTTGCTGTTGTTTATCTTTATCCATCCCTCAGACAGTCAGCATCTCTGGTTCTGAGCCAGAAGAGTCAGAATTCTGCAATGTTAGAGGGAACAGCATGAGACACTGTCTAGCCCAGGGGCCTGCAATTGGCAATCTGATAAAGACCCAGCTTAGAAAAACATTTAGAAACATGTAGAAATCATTAAAAGCATAAATGAACATGCATATGATTATAAAGGAAACCAACTATGTTCAAACATTTATCAAAAACATTTTAAAACATGTTACAATATAGTAATGTGTGCACATGATTTTTTGTGAATGCATTAAGTAATCAGAAACAGCTTCAACTTTGGAGATTACAGTAAATTTGAAGAGATGATGCTCATAAATGATTATTTGGAGATTACTCTGAGAACTGTACTGTAATGTGAAAATACCTGCAATTTATATTAGAACCAAATCACAAGTATGGATAAGAGTACTGCGTTTTTATCACTTGCATTCATAATTAAGTGCTGTAAATTTTAAAGGTTCTAGAAAGTAAAGATGCATTTTCCCCATTTAAGTTCATGGTTCCCCCAACTTATTTCTAAGAACCCCCATTTCATTCGGTCTCCCAATCTTGCCAGAGAGCAAAGGTCCTGAGATATGAATGAATTTCTAAGATCACACTGCTAGTAGTTGGCAAAATTGGATTGAATCTTGGGTCCCATTAATCTGCTTCTCTATCTGCCGTGTTCTGCTACTTACTGAATTACAAGATGGACTTTACTGGTGATTCTGCTTCACGATTCTCCCATAGTTCAGTTTTCTTTATGTTATATTTGATTCTAGCAACTCCATACAGTTCACTCTCAAAGTTGCTTTAATTTTTCATACCAGTGCTGTGTGCCTGCCCTGTCTTATTTTTTTTCTCCTAGGATATGATAGCACTTCCCTAGTATTTTTTTCATTGTTATCAAAGTATCATGCTCGTACTTATTGAGAGGGAAATAAACAGAATCATATCAATAATTGACAAGAACAGTACTCTTTTCTGGCAGCATTGATCTTGAGTTTTCTAGATTGTATCTGAAAATTTGATCAAGATGATACAGGACAGGTGGCGCCCAGCCAGCTCAGCCGAGCTGAGCTGGAGGACGTGCCGCCTCCACCTTGGCGGTGTTGGTGCGGCAGCAGGCGGCAGAGGAACCAGCAGGCTGGACGATAAGCAAGGAGGGGAAACTCTGACCTACACGGGAGGCTCCAATAGCCAAACGGCCGGACAACTGCTGGGGAGACACTGGCGCCTTGGTGTCTCCTACACTTTGCACTTATGACTAAATAGGACCCCCCCATTTCCTATGCCTAGGTCAATTTCACGTAAGTTTCCTAGGCCTCAATTCCATGAATGGACTATGTCCATTCATTAATACATTCATTCACCTTGCCCCAGTGGAAGAGACTGTGTCCATTCATTTCCTGGCCTCATATAGAAAAAAACCCATGTGCCTGTATATACCCCTAGACTAGAGCTGGGACAGAGAGGCAGGGGAGACATGGAGAGATCGGGAGAGAAAAGGGAGAATGCTTTTTTCTCCCGACTTGAGTTCTCTTTGTCTACCGGGAGCTTTAGTGTTTTTGTATTCTTTTCTGTAAATAAATTATGTCTTACCACTGATCTGTGGTCCGCGGATTTATTCTTTAAATCACTGAAACCAAGAACCTGAAATTCCGGTTAGAAGATATGAAGCCTAGGAAAGGAACCACAAGAGATTAACCAAACTAATAAAGCCTAATGGAGAAAGGAATTGTCTCGAGTCATCAGAAAACAAGGGAGGAAGTGGGCAAAGTGCTTCCCAGAAGCAGAATAAATTATAAGGGACCAATCATGTTCTATGTCACTTGGATTTCATGCATTGGGAATTTTCCCAGTCACTTCACTCTTTTGGGAATCTTTTTTAGATTGGAATTGAAGATAATATTGTTTGATGTTCTTCGGATCTTGTGTCGTATTTAACTTTCCTTACCTATAACTTTCTTTACCTATAACTTTATCAAGTAGACTACATGCTTTTTGCAGTTTGGGGACTGATACTGATGCAGGACATTTGGAGCCCCGGGCCAGCTCAGCGGAGCTGGCAGACCTGCCGCCTCCACCTTGGCAGTGTCGGTGCTGCAGCAGCGCGGCTGAGGAACCAGCAGGCTGTATGATAGGCAAGGAGGGGGACCTCCAACCCCCTACCAGAGGCTCCAATAGCCACAAAGGCCGGACAACTGCCGAGGAGACACCTGCACCTTCGTGTCTCCTTCAGTTTACACTTACGACTAAAGACGGAACCTCCATTTCCGATGCCTAGGTCAGTTACATGTGAATTTCCTAGGCCTCAATTCCATGAATGGACTCTGTCCATTCATTAATACATTCATTCACCTTGCCCCGGCGAAGGAACTGTGTTCATGGATACATTCATTCACCATGCCTGGCGGAAGGAACTGTGTTCATTCATGGATACATTCATTCACTTTGCCTGGCGGAAGGAACTGTGTTCATTCATGGATACATTCATTCACTTTGCCCAGGCGGAAGGGACTGTGTTCATTCATTTCCTGGCCAAGGAACCCATGCGCCTATATATACCCCGAGACTAAAAGCCTAAAGGGGGGAGACGCGGCAAGACCGGGAGAGAAAAGGAGAGAGCTTTTCTCTCCCCACTTGAGTTCTCTCTCTCTCTACCAGGAGCTTTAGTGTTTTTTGTATTCTTCTCTGTAAATAAATCCTGTCTTACCACTGATCTGTGGTCCGTAGATATATTCTTCAAATCACTGAGACCAAGAACCTGAAATTCCGGTATCAATACAAAGTATTTTATTTTTTTGCGTCCTTCACAGCCTCTATAATGGTACGTGGCTACAAGTGGGTGAACACAGGTCACAGTAGCAAAAGCATCCTCTTTCCACTCAGACAGGTCAGAGTGTGAGTTCAGCCTTATCTCCTTATTTTTGTCAGCCAGCTATGGTCAGCTTGCTTACTATATAAGCCTACTTACTCAGAGTTTTTTAATGGAATGATATTGGCCAGAAGGTAGTTCATACAATTCTACAACAGAGTAGGGTTTTGAAAAGATCCCTATTACTATGGTGGTTCAATAAATGTTTGGGTTTTTTTGCTGTTTGTTTTGTTTTTGGTGCTTTTACCAGCTAATGTCTCCCTTGCACTTTTCTTAGAAAATTGAGCTCACCCACACAATTAGCAGCTCTTTATCATGGAGGCCCCATGTCAATTTATCTTCCCATTTCTTCAAAGAATAAGTCTTACCTAACACAGGCCGTATTTTCCCTTCAGCTTTTTTAGTTCTGTCTTCTAAGTCAGTGAAATAGTTATTGTTTTCAAAGGGCTGGCAGAGGGAAACCAGTTCAAGTGGCTGCTTAAGTTTGAGGACTACCCCTCTAGTTCAGAAGTTGGTAACTGTGGACACACCAGGGTTTCTCAAGAAGATGTAAAGATTACCTATGTTTGGGACTCACAGGCACAAAAACTATTACGAGGGTCCCTTAGACTATGTTGGGATTTTAGAAAGCTAATAGGTAACACTCATTTTTATTTTCCCATCTGGAGTTCAGAACATATTGACAGAGGACACAGATAACAGACAAGTGAAGACTCAAATGTAAAAATACATGTCATGTATTTTGAAAATTATAATTTTCAAGCATGTTGAAGAAGATGAATTTAGTAATACTTCCCGTAAACCTAGGATAAGCCTTCCCCAAACCAAACAAAACATGAAACTGGAGGCTCTCCCCTGCAATGTGGACAGGGCCTGCCCAGACAAGCTGTTCACAGGGGAGATCAGAGGGCAGCTGCTCTCCAGGCTCACCCATCTGACAGAGAGAGGAGACTGCTCTGTTCAGAGCGCTATTTCCTCTCCCCAACTCAGTGATGAGCTCAGTAAATAAAGCAGAAGAAGGAATAAATAAAGCAGAAGAGAACACCTGTGTGTTTTTCTAGCTGAGTGGTACTCCAAATGTGGTCCCTGGGCCACACCAGCAGGCTCCCCTGGGGACCTTTCTGTGGCCTCATCCCAGACCTTCTGCTCCAGCCACCCAGAAATCTGGTTTAACAGGCCCCAGTCTATTCTGATGCTGCTTAAGTTTGAGGACTACCCCTTTAGTTCAGAAGTTGATAACTGTGGACACACCAGGGTTTCTCAAGAAGATGTAAAGATTACCTATGTTTGGGACTCACAGGCACACAAACTTTATTATGAGGGTCCCTTAGAGTAGGGATTCGGGGACTCGCACATTTTGAAAGCTCTGCAGGTGGCTTTCTAGGGCAGTGGTTCTCAACCTGTGGTTCATGACCGCTTTGGACTGTATTAAAGGGTTGCAGCATTAGGAAGGTTGAGAACCACTGCCTAGGGCATCTCCAGGACCTCAGGCTGCTGCGCAGTCTAGCTCCCGCCATGGAAACAGGAGTCCCAGGAAACAGTTCAGTGAACAAATGCTGGTGACTTTGAACTTTCACTCCTGCCACTTGAGAGTTTTCTTTCCTTCTACCAAAGCACCTGGTTTTCTGAACATGATGATATCACCTGAGTTGCAACCTTTTTTTTTTTTTTTAATTTGAGTCTGAGTCTTACTCTGTTGCCCAAGCTAGAGTGCTGTGATGTCATCACAGCTCATAGCAACCTCAAACTCTTGGGTTCAAGTGATCTTCCTGCCTCAGCCTCCTCAGTAGCTGGGACTACAGGCACCCACCACACCCAGCTAGTTTTTGTACTTTTAGTAGAGACAAGGTCTAGTTCTTGCTCAGGCTGATGTAGAACTCCTGAACTCAGGCAATCCACCTGCCTCACCCTCCCAGAGTGCTAGGATTACAGATGTGAGCCGCCTTGCCTGGCCCTGAGATGCAATCTTGACTACCTTGTGGGATCTGGTGACTAAGAGTCTTGTGGGGTGGTAAGTTTTCAAGGCCCAGGAAACTCCATATCATTAACATCTCTCAACTTGCCCCTTAAAATGTAGAGTGCATTATCTCCAGACTTAACAAAATTCTAAGTAGGCATAATCTATCTACTTATTTCAGAGTGGTATTGCTGACCTCTTTGGAAAGAATCCAGGCTTGAGCTTTCTTTGTTGGCACTTGAGATTATGCTTTAAAGGGCCAGTAAAAAAGTAGGAAAAAAAATAGACCTTTAAGTTTGTACAATAAGGTATACTTTTTAATGAAGAAAAGGATGAGGAGAGGGGACGTAAGGTTAGACACAATAATTTGTTCTTTGGAAACAGTAGATTATAAGAGGATGATAAATGGGTGGGTGGGAGATTAGATGCTGAAAGCATTTTTATAACAACAATTAAGGCTCAAGGTCTATAGTACAGTGGTTATGGCACCACCCACATACACTGAAGTTGGTGGGTTTGAACCCAGCTGGGGCCAGCTAAAACAATGACAACTACAACCAAAAAATAGCTGGGCATTGTGGTGGGTGCCTGTATGTAGTCCCAGCTACGTGGGGGGCTGAGGCAAGAGAATCCATTAAGTCCAAGAGTTTGAAGTTGCTGTGAGCTGTGATGTAACAGCACTCTGCTGAGGGTGATATAGTAAGACTCTGTCTCAAAAAAAAAAAAATTAAGACTAAGTCAAATCTTGATGCTCTATGACTTCTAATATCCCAATACCCAAAGATATTGAAAAATATCTAGAGATTTCCTAATACATACACCATGGACCTTTGGGGAAAAGGTATTAAATGCTACATGGAAAACTTACTAATCCTTGAGATGTGTGTAGAAGCTTCCACTTGCTCCAATTGCTCCAATTTTTTATAAGTAAGACTCTAGAACATATACAGCAAACACAACACCTGGACTTACATTCTGTACTATATGAAGGGTAATGGAAAGAATGAAGCAAAGAAAAGAGAAAACAAAAAGGCTAAAGAAATGGATGATGAAAAGAGGAAAGAAGAGAAGAAAGGAAGAGAGGAAAGAATAGGAAGTAAGGTAAGATGAATAAAGAGAGTTAACAATAAAGGCACAGGAGGGCCAGAGGGGGATTGAGTGGTCAGTGCCAAGTGGTGGGAAGTGACCCTATATGCCCTCCACCCATTGTGTGTCATCCTAAACGCATGACATGACTAACTGTTTGGCCTGTATTCAGAGACATTTCACTGTCATTCATTCTTTAGCTTTCAGAAATGCTATATGAATTGCGATGTCATAATAATCCCACAGAGGGTAAGTTACTCCTTGAACAGCAGTGTCAGTGAGGGGAATGTATTAATTTGGCATCTAGATGGAAGCAAACAAAGCATCTACCTATGTACTAAAGTTTTCTATTCTGATTCAAGATGCTGGAGCTGAAATTCATTTGGAAAAAAAGAAGAAAACTTATCTGAAAAGGAAAAAGAGATGGCATCCTACAGACTACTGCCAATCAAATGCTGAGTGAACACTGACAGAAGTAACGGGCCTTCAAAAGCAAGCAATCCTTTCACTGAGGATCAGACCTGAGCAGGGGTCATTTCAGCTGTGTGATTGCCTGTTGTGTCACTGAGTTATGGTCCATTGCTAAGTCACCATCCCTGCAGATTACACCGACATTGTGCTTTGGAGCGGCAGGCTGACCTAACCTATTCATCATGCTGCTGGGCCCAATTTTCCTTTCTGATTTCCTTGGTAGACTTTGGGTCCCCTTAAAACAACTGTGTGATGCTTGTCATCCTTGGAAGACTATTAGAGGTTGATGGTCAATCCAGCCATCCCTGAGATATCCAACTCACACGTTTGAAATTATGTGTGTCCTGGACCTTGTGATTTGATAGAAGAAGATCAAGCTAAGAGTTAGGAGATATGCAGTGGCGACTTTTAGTATCCTTGTGTTTGTTTCATGAATATTAGACAAATAAACTCTAAATATATACAGTTCTCTGTTTGAATGCCCTACTGTATGCTGAATTTCCACTAATCACAAGGTCAGGAAATGATCTTTGGGTTTGTCTACATTAAGAAGGTGAGACTAAGGCCGGCGGGCATGGTGGCTCACACCTGTGATCCCAGAGTCCGAGAGAGGTGGATCACTTGAGCTCAGGAGTTTGAGACCAGCTTGAGCAAGAGTGAGACCCCATCTCTACTAAAAATAGAAAAAATAGCTGAGTGTGGTGGTGGGAGCCTGCAGTCTCAGCTACTAAGGAGGCTGAGGCAGGAGGATCCCTTGAGCCCAGGAGTCTGAGGTTGATGCGAGCTATGATGATGTCATGACACTACCCAGGGTGACAGAGTGAGACTCTGTCTCAAGAAAAAAAAAAAAAAAAAAAAAAAGAAAAGAAAGAAAGAATGTGAACCTAAGCATCCTGCTCACAGGTTTAATGTTAAGGGAACAAACAGCAGAACTGTGATATTAACCTGGAACATCTGGGTTCAAAGATGATACTTTAACAATGTACCATTTATCTATTTATTCATGTACTTACTGACTCTGAAGATAGATCCTGGAGTCTATGAAAAAGATTAAAAATAATGCCTGTGAATGATTTAGAATAATGACTAGCACACAATGCCATTCAATATGTGATTGTTTTCCTCATAATAATTACATTATTTTCCACCCCAGAATACAAATTAAAGGGAAAACCTTGGAGTGACTAAGTATTTCACACAAACTCTATGGCTTACAGCTTATGAGACTATTTTCACTTAATTTATTCATGATTCTAACACATTTTCTTATCTAGTGTCTAAGTTTCCTGGTTAGAAGCAAGAAATCAGGACAGATAAGAGGGTCAGCTACAGAAAAGGACAGGGATAATTTTGCCCACTGGTAACTAAAAGCTGTTAATGGCTTTTGCATTTGTGAAAACCCCAAAATTATAAAACTGGACACGTGAACTGAAACTTCAATAGCACAGCCTACTGGACTATTTAGTTTAGGAGTCAAATAGAATTATTACTTCATAGGCCTCGAGGACCACTAGTTATAACATAATTTGTGGATCAGTCCTCTGCAACATTTCTTGTAGTGAAGTCTGCTGGTAATGATTTCTTTCTGCTTACCTAGACTCTGAAAAACATTATTTTTACTTTCCTCTTGGAAATATATTTTCATTGGTAGAGAATTTGAGGCTTCTTTTCCTTTCAGTACTTTGAAGATTTTGCTTCACTGTGTTCTCACTTTTGTTGTTTCTGATAAGGGATGCATTGTCTTTCTTACCTCTGTTTCTTTGTGGAAAATAATGATCCCCTCATTCCTAATACTGTTTTTGAACAATTTGGTTTTGACATGTCTTGGTATAGTTTTCTTCATGGTTTTTATGTGTATGATTATTGGACTTCTGGGATCTCTGGGTTTAACATGTTTTCTATTTTCATCTTTGGGGACTTTAATTCCGTGTATATTGGACCACTTAAAGCAGTCTGCAGCTCTGTTAGTAGTGCTTTGTTTTATTTTAAGTATTATTTTTTGTCTTTGTGTCACACTGTGGATAATTTTCTTTTTTCTTTTTCTTTTTTTTTTTTTTTTTTTTTGCAGTTTTTGGCCCGGGCTGGGTTCAAACCGGCCTCCTCTAGCATATGGGGCTGGCGCCCTACTCCTTTGAGCCACAGGCGCTGCCCTGGATAATTTTCATTACCCTGCTTTCTCATTTACTAATATTTTCTTCTACTGTGTTTAATCTGCTGTTATTTTCATCTCATACACACACACACAAATATATATGTATATATGTATATATGTATATACATATATATGTATTTTTTTAACGCTTGGAAAATTGTCATTTTCATCTCTAAAAGCTCAATTTGGGTCTTTTTTTATTACTTATGTCTTTACATAACTTTCTAAAGATGCAGAAAGCAGAGATATTAACTTTTAAATGTCCCTTCCTGGTAATTCCAACATTTATGTTAATTTTGGGTATATTTCACTTGATTGATTTTTCTCTTCATTGTGAGATGTGTTTTCCTGCTTCTTTACATGCCTGTGATTTTTGATTGAATGCCAGACATTGTAAATTTTATATTTTAGTTTATTGTTCTTTAATTTTTTTATATTACTGAGCTTTGTCCTGGGACACTATAATTTCAGTTGGAAAAGTATAATTTGTTAGATGAGAACAGAAAAGCACTTAGTCTAGGGCTAATTATCTCCCAAAATGGAAGCAAGACCCTTTGCTAATTCTCTATTGAATTCTCCATGAATGACTTGTGGTAAAGAATAAAAAAGGCACACTATTCACACTTCTAACTCATTTGAATTTTTTTTAACTCAGGAAATTTCCTTGCACAAATGTGCTAATCAGTATGCTTCTCAATACTCTAAGTGGATGAGATGGTTAATTTTAATGTGCCAACTTGGCAAAACATGATTCTGGGTGTGTCTGAGAGAGTGTTCCTAGGTGAAGTTAACATTTGAATTGGTAGACGGAGTGAGGCAGATTGCTCTCTCTAACATGGGTTTCATCCAGATCAGTTAAAGACCTGAATAGAAAGAAATGAGTATAATTGTGATGGATGTCTTACATAGCTCAATGTAGGCATTTCACATCGTATATCAAAACAGTACACTGAACCTCATAAATGCATCAGTGTTCAAAGTTATGATTTAATAAAAAATAATAATAATACATTTTTTTTTAAAAGCCTGGATAAGAAGGAGTTCCTTTAGCCTCAGTGCTGGAGTTAGGACATTGGAGATTTCTCGTGTCTGTCTGCTCTTCTTGGGTGGCCTTCAGGTTACACATCAGCTCTCCCGAGTCTCCAGCAGGCTGACTGTAGATCTTGGGACCTCTCAGCCTCAGTAATCATGTGATCATGTAAGTCAATTCCTGAACCAATTTCTTATATTATAATAACTCTCTCTCCTCTCTTTCTCTCTCTCTCTATATAATGTATGTATATAGTATATATATATAGAGAGAGAGTGTATATATGATATATATACATCAGGACATGCATATTTATATATATATAAAAATAGAATATTTACATACAAACATATGTATCCTATTTTTTCTGTTTCTCTGGATAACCCTGGCTCATAAGGAAGTTCTTTCTGTGACTTTTTATCTTCTCCATTGCTTTAGACACCCTGGTCTCCCTAGACTGCCAGCCCCATGTCTATAATTCATGAAGTGTAATGAAATCCTCCTGGGTCCCACCTCCCTGTGTCACACCCTGGAAATTTTCTCACAGAAGTAAGCTGGGGCAATTGTAGGGTTCGCCACATAATATGTTTATCCTTTCTCCAGGATTACTGTACTTTATTAGCTGGTATAATGCCCTGAAAATTAGGACCTCATACATATTGTTTCTGAATATTTATTTATTTATTTATAGATTTTCAATAATTTTTTATTTCAGATTAATACCAGGGTATAGACGATGAGGTTACGATATTTGTTCAAGTTGTAGCTGTTCCCCTCACCCAGGTGTGTACCATATACCCTTGCATTGTACTCGTTAGGTGGGAGCACACCAATGTTTCTGGATTGTTAGTTGTTTCAGGTGAGAGAATAAATCCTCTTCATCTTGGTTAGAAGTAGAAATATTTAATCAATTATCTAATTGTAATTAGGTCATTTAGAAGACTTTCTCCTTATAAAGACAAGACCAAGTCATATAATTCCTTCTTTCAAAGAGAAAACAAAGTGTTAGCACATAGAACAGCCAAACCTTAAGTGTGTGAAAATCTTTGACCTATAGTGTAACTTATTCTGAAAGGGGTTTCAGAGGTAGAGATTGACTATGGCAAAAACATGATCATAGTACTTAGGAAGTTAATATGTAGGTGTCCTTTGGGGGAAATCCTCCCTGCTGAATGAACAACCCAGTGGGATGGCTGCAGGGCAGGGAGGTGTGACCAGAAGACGAATCTCCCGGTGGGCCCCACCCCTGTGGATGTGTACCCTGCCATCCATCCCTTAACTTCTCGGCAGAAAACTCCCTCAGGATCTGTTACCAGGGCATTTTGTCCTTGAAGCGCACATATGGCCACTCTACAGCTCAGTATTTTTAAAATTTTTTGCTGTCTACAATGAAGCTTCGAGAATAACTGCTGTCGACGTGCACCCTGTGTCCTCCGCTGACTGCTGGCTGGCCCATCTGTGCCCTTTCACAGAGCATGTGCATGTGGTTACCAGCATGTGTACATGTAAAAATAAAATCAGATGTGTCTCCTGTTTCTCAAATCTGGTTAGTGGAGAAACCAGGATGCATATTCAAGTGGGAGAATAAAAAATTAGTACTGTCTTCAGGGTCATCCTCAGGTGCTACTGAGAAATTCTTGCATGGGAACGAGGGCCCCTATGAGCCACGATAGCTGTGTCTGAGTGACTCTACCATGGTCACCTAAACAGGGAATAATTCTGTTGTTCTTCAGAAATGCACAATACTTGACATTACCTGAATTTCAGACAGACCTCCAATCTCCTCACATGTAGAATAATAGGTACAGGGCGTCTGTTAGTATGTATGGAAACCTATGTAGAATTGTGACTATGAAAAGAGAGAAAAAAATAACATCATACTGGCAAAAGTCACTAAAATTAGAATTTAGAGCTGGAAAAGTAGCTGAAAATTTAAAGGGGGACTCTCAGCAGCATGTCAACCTCCGAAAGCACAGACTCCATCATTTCCTGAAAACACAATCACACGTGAGGAAGGGAGAGCTGTGATGCCTAGAGAAAAAACAGGAAGGAGGGAAAAGAGAAGTCATGAACTGCAGGGGGAAACAAAAACAATTTCAAGTGCAAAGAACAAAAATAAAACAAAACAAACAACACCACACAGATTTCTAAATTTTCTAAGACTGAAGAATTAAAAATTTCTTCTGAAGAAGAACAGGTTAAGTTGAAAAGAGCAATTACTCTACACTCCAACGTTCCATAATATTGGTCCAGTAAGATTCGCTATATTTAACGTCATCATTATGCAACCTTAGGAGTTAAGGTCTTAGACATTTAATATTAAAAAATAAATGCAAGCATGGAAACACTGGACTTCCTTCAAACAGGTGGGGAATATTCCACAGATATTTGAGCATCTTGAGTTGGTCTTATTACTTGTTACTTTTTAAGGCTGTTTTGTTTACTGTCAAAGTGAATGCAAAAACTTAGAGCCTTATGTTTAAATTAAACACCATGGCTAAGACTATTAACTTGATCATATACAAAACTAGGCTCCTCAAAATATCCCATATAAAAGATAATCTGCTTTGGGGGGGAGCTGAATAATTCTCTGGAGACATATTTCTTCTTTGATTTGTTTGGTTCAGAAAGAGAGCATTCATATTATGGATTAATATGCCATAAAAGTTTAATTTAAAATCTCTAAAATCCAGAGAAAGACTATTAACAGAACTGTCAAGATATATTTTGGGTCTGTCTTCCTTCCATTTTTTTTTCCATTTCTTCAAAGGATTTAAATGCAACTGGGCTTATAAAAATCACATTAAGATTGGGAGACTGTAGGATAAGTTTCACCCAGGGTGCTTGTTAAAAAATGCAATTTCTGGGGTTTCATTTCAGATCTCATTGAGACTCTGCAGGCAGGCCTCTAGAATCTGTGTTTTTTATGCTTTCCAGATGTTTCTTCTACACACTAAAGGTTGAAAACCACTGCCCTCAAGTTTTAACTTCCATTTAATAGAACTTTTAATGAATACAGCCATAATTTCTGAATTATTGTTCAGAATTAGAAAATCTGCTTTTCATATAGACTCACTAAAATACACAGCTGCACGGGCTGATGGATGCAGCCACATTGCCTTGTGGGGAAGGAGGAAAATCAAACCTCTGACTAGGTAATGTTTCAGGTTTAGCTGTGAAATTTGATGGCTTTTGGCTGACTCCAAATGCCCATGAGAATGTGTGTCTGTGTCCCCATCCCTCTCATCTGACACCGTTTCACTGTCTTGAGGCTAATCTTTATGCAGGGATGGCTTGTCGCTGAATTTCCACAAAGACACGAGTTACAAAGTCAAGAGCTTCAAGACTTTTTTAGGTTCCTCATCCGGAACAGTCAGTGACACAGAGCCATATCAGGCAGAGCTTGCCACTGATTTAATTTGATCTTTCCAAGCAGGATTAAAAATATTGTTCTCACCTCAGTTAGCATTTTGCTGCTAAGTTTCAATATGTCACAAGCTTTTTCATTTCTCCAAAGCCAACGCTGGCTAGGAGGGTAAGTGACAACCCTGCAGGATTTACATCCCTTTCCTTAGCGTGAGCATTTTTCAACTATGTCAAAGGAGTGGCTTGAAGAGAAATGCACAGCAAATACAAGACCGGCTCCTGGCTCCACTCTGTGGTGTTGCAGGAAGGAGCCGGAACAGGACGCAGCCTCGCACCCTACACACCAGCTCCTCTCTCAACACAGGACTGCTCGCTGCAGGCTGATGCCACCATCTGGCCTCAAAGTTGGAGGCCTCGCTTATGAATTTTATACCAGGGCCTCACTAAGCAGTCAGTGTACACCCAACTTAAAGATAATTTAATAATGATCATGTCTTTTTTTTTTTTTTTTTGAGACAGAGTCTCACTCTGTGGCCCTGGATAGAGCGCCGTGGTGTCATAGCTCACAGCAACCTCAAATTCTTGGGCTTAAGGGAAGCTCTTGGCTCAGCCTCCCAAGTGGTTAGGACTAGGACCTGCTACCATGCCTGGCTATTTTTAGGGATGGGGTATTGCTCTTGCTCAGGCTGTTCTCAAACACCTGAGCTCAAGCAATCCACCCACCTCAGCCTCCCAGAGTGCTGAGATTAATAGGCATGAGCCACTGAGCTGGCCCCTGATCATGTCATATTTTTAGGAGCACTTTGCACTAACTAGTCCAAGAACTTGCATCCACATCCTCTCATTCAATTCATGCCAAAATTCTGTTAGGTACACAAAGCAGGTACCATGATCTCCGTTTTATGAATGAAGAAAAAAGGACGTCCAGAAGCTAATAACTAGTGGGTCCCACATCAGGCCTAAATTTTTTGAACTCTGAGCTAAAAAAAGAAATCATATCTCTGGAAAATTGTTGTAAATAAACTACATGTCTGGTTCCTGGAGAGGAGTGTGGCCTTTTGGCATCTATCTTGTTGCCTTATGTCAACATCAGTATGCTGCCAGCCAGGTCCGGCTCTGAGAAATAGGATAGTGGTACCTCTTCCCACTCTAGGGGCTGTGGGTGATGTTCTTCCAGAATTTAAAATGTGTTTTGGGTCTCTGTATGTCCTGGGATGCAACATTCATTGTTCTCATTTGTTACAGAGTATGTGATCAGAATTGAATCATCTTTATGTTCCAAGATGCAAAGTGATACACTCCCTTGTAGATTTAGTTAAGAACCCTATCTGCTGATCTGACTGCTGATACTCTGATCTCCTCCAGTAGCCAGTGGGATTAGCAACAGGTCTGAGTATTTTCTCTCTCCAGAGGCATAAAATAATATTGGTGTAGGATTCTGCAGTCAGGGTCAGGACTTATTAGGCATTAGAATTCTAACATCTTGCGCTGATGACAGAAGACAATAAGCATTGAAATTGCCACAGTATGAATTTATTTTCAAGGCAAATATTGTGATGAGAGTGGGGAAAGCTGCATTTTTTTTCTCATTATGCTCTGAAGTCAATTTTCCTGCCCTCCACATGAATTGTATTGTCTGGGCTCTTTAATCAAGAATGTTCCATTTGAAGGAATTCCTTATCTAGCAGAAAGCATAAATTCTGCTTCTGAGCACCTATCTATTAGGAGAATCTGTTCTCTCATTCAAGTACCCAAACTGGAATCTAAAAACACTATCGTTCTACACTCCAGAGTGGAAGATGTGTGTATGATGAAAAAAAAAACTGATTTATTGCAGCTCAACTCAAAATAGCCAAGACGGGGAAGCAACCCACGTGCCCATGAACCTGTGAATTGGTTAACCAACTGTGGTACACTGCTGAGTACTATTCATCCATAAGAAAAGATGGAGACTTTATATCTTTTGTGTTTACCTGGATGGAGTTAAAACATTCTTTTCAGCAAAGTATCTAAAGAATGGGAAAAAAATACTTAATGTACTCAATACTAATATGAAACCAATATATAAGCAATTACACACCCACATGAAGTATAAAACACAAACACAGCCTAGCAAGGCGGAGGGGAGGTGGGAGAGGGGAGGATGGAGAGGGAAGTGAGGAGAAGGGGGGGTGAATTCTCACCTAATGTGCACAATGTGAACATGTTCAGCACACCCCCTGGTTGAAGGGCTCAACTACAGCTTGAACTTTACCTTGGAAATGAGAAAAAAGTTACCTAAAAATTTGTAGCCTCATATGAATTTGAAGGAAAAAAATAGACCAATTTAGAACATTTAAAGCAAAGAAGTGCTCATGTTGCCCTTCCCTTACTGTACTGTTTACAACTCGCCTGGACTAACATGCTCTTTTCCCACACTATTTTGCTGTTTGTGTCTTAAGGCTTTCTGCTGTGATCACTGGAAAAGAATTTAGTAAATACTGAAACAAAAATATTTTGTGAGATGTTTTGTTCTAGCTAAAACCACTTTGTTTAATTTACTCTCACTGTTATTTAAGAAAGTGGATAGCCCCACATGTTTGCAGGTTAGGTGGTGTCGTTTGAAGTTACCAGTGTGGCTGTGTTTAAAGTTTCAGATGGGGCTTGGCGCCTATAGCTCAGTGAGTCGGGTGCCGGCCACATACACCAAGGCCGGTGGGTTCGAACCCGGCCTGGCTAAACAACAATGACAACTGCAACCAAAAAAATAGCCGGGCGTTGTGTCAGGCGCCTGTAGTCCCAGCTACTCAGGAAGCTAAGGCCAAGAGAATCGCTTAAGCCCAAGAGTTTGAGGTTGCTGTGAGCTGGGATACCATGGCACTCCACTGAGGGCCACATAGGGAGACTCTGTCTCAAAAAAATAAAAAAATTAATAATAAATAAATAAATAAATAAATATAGTTTCAGATGTGGTAAAGCAACCAGTGGGACTGACAGGGAGTGCCAGATGGAAGGTGATGCTGACTGTCCCACAACCTCAGAAACTCACTTGTCACAATTTTCTGGGAAGATAATGCAACTCAGAGCAGATTTATCTTCAGAGTTGCTTTGGACACAATGATAAGGAAGCATTGCAGTGAGATCATTGGTATTTCTAATACTCGGATACTGAGGAAATGAGAGGGGATTCAACCCCTTCATGACTGAGAACCCTGAACCTTAATCAGCAGTTCTGGAAATTCCATCTCCCCCATGATGTCACTTCTGCCATGTTCCCCAAATTAGAGCATTTCTATTGATTAATTTCCATGGCTTCCTCTGTTAAAGCTATTCTTTCTTGACAACTCACTCCTGGGGTGTCCTTACTAAAGTTGGTCAGTTGGTGAGTATATTAAATGTCTGCTCATGGTGTGTTTGGCTGTCTGTACAACTTCTGTGTAAGCATTTACTGAGGGGATCAGATTGGGGGGTAAAAGGATTGGGGCACACAAAGGCGGCAAGGGCTGGTCTGTTAGGTCAGGTCACCTGAAGGAGAAGAACAGGGGCTTGAGTGCAGGATGAGTAACCTGGCCCACACACACGTGCTGAAAAGGTGGGAGCAGGTGGCTTAGGGTGCTGACTGTTGCATAAGTTGACAGAAGTAGAAGTGGGAGATGATGGAAGGTGGGAGGAATATGATATTTGGATGGAAAATAACAATTTAAGAATTAAGTCATCCCTCAGCTGCCAAGGAGGATGCACCCTGGGCCATCTCACGGAGAGGTTGCTGTATACATGGCTGTTGGACAAACCTGTTCCCATGATGTGATTTTGTGACTTTTCCTGCATTATTACCATCTAGTGTTCTAAAAGCCAAAAGAGACAGGTCACAGTGGAATCAATATTTCTGTTACAGATAAGAAAATCCCAGGAGGGCCTACACGGATCGGTTGTGTACAGCCAACCACAGATGTAAGAATTTTTGAAGGTAATAATAGGATTACATTGCAAATTTAACTTTCAGCCTCAATTTCTATTCCCCTTGCTCTCCTATTTTGCTCTTCTATATGAAAAAATTGAGCAATAATGTGCTTTGAATTTAGAATCACGGAGTATTGAGAAATCATCATTTCAATTGTTGTCATCTACAAAAGAAATTAAATACCTGGATGATGACATTGTTACTTACCAGCAAAAATTATCTTGTGATCCCCAAATCCTGATCACCAATCCGTGTTCTATCTACTAAATCCTAGAAGTAGATTGTTTTCATTCAGTGAGCGAAGACAGAGAAAAAAATAGTGTCTGGCAAAGAAGAGGAGAAAGAAATGGGAGAGAACAATAGTATGTCCACAATAAATTCCCTTTAATCCACCCCTATTATGCCTGTGGAAATGTGGGATCCTTCTCTGTAATCCAATCCTAAATTATACATGCTCCCCTATTATCCCAAACTAGTATGAGATAGAATAATTTCAGCTTGGGAACTTCCTGTGGCTTGTAAATCTTGGAAATTGTTCTTATTCTGATTTAATATAACGACTTTTAATTCCTCTTTAATGTTCTTACTCCACCAGTGGAAAACAAGTATTTTAAAAAAAAGCTTTCAATAAAAGCTTGGGAGATATAACTAGGGTTCAGCCTAGGGTTGTCATTTTTTTTAATTGGAAAAGTTACCTTCTACATTAATTTACATTCAATCCAAACTGATTGATATTAAATTAATAAGAAAGTAAGAAATCAATCCATTTACCTGAATGGGATTAAACAAGATCTTACTTATTCATTCAATTTCCAGTCCTGGTACAAAGGCGGCAAAGAGCATTTTTTTCCTTCCAAAATACATCTGAGGGTAGTAACTTTCAAGGTCCTAAGCTTATTGGCATAATTTAATGGAAAAATTTATGCTCCAAAGCATTCATTTTTCTTCTCAAGCTTTGTGGTTTTCAATTTCTCAATGACTAGATGGCTTTAAGTTTACATAGCAGAACGGAATCTTCTTCACTTTTTGATTCCCTTAATAAAATATCTAATGGGGAAGTAAGCCAAGGTTTATGTAAACCAAGGCTGTCATCTCCTCCTTGTTCTTGTCTGTGTGGTTGTTGAAATGTAGTTAATTTTTTTGTATGTATTTATCTAAGAAATAGGCATAAGCATCAGTTGGTGTCTTTGACTAATTTGTTCCTAAAGCGATGAAACCCAAGCTCAAATGAAATAGCAATTCATGCGGTACTATTCCCTGCACAAACCAGCACCAACACCCTTGCAATATTTCGGGACTAAATCACATTCTCTCCTTGGTCCCCTTCTCTTCCCCTCTGGCCTCCACCACGTGCAACAATATCTGGAACAAAAGTCTAAGAAAAGAAACATTCATTCAAATGTCAACTTCACACAAAAATAGAGCAACAAACTGGTATTTCTAAACGTACACGAACGGATGATAATGTATTTAAACACAAGGTTCTATATTCCATTGATGAGAAAGTTGATGGGTAAGAAAGGGAGTAGTAAAGCAATTCCAGAGTCACCCGCTAGGGGATGCCCTGCGCCGCAGTTTGGTTTCTGCGCCCAGGTGCCTGTGTTCTCAGCGGTAGGTGAGAATCCAGTTCCTCGGAGTACACCCTGAAAAGCTGGGCAGTCCTGGGTCACCACGCTGTCTGTCTATTCTGTGGGCAATATAGGCTGAACTGTTAGGAGATAGGTGTGTCAGAGCTGCCACGCCCCAGTTCCCCAAGCAGATGATAATTCTTAGGAGCCCTCAACCTTCTTTACTGATCAGGTGGCCATTGGGGACGGCAGTAGTCCCCAGGGCTGGTCTTCCTTCTCCCTCTGATACCAAACTTCAGGCCACAGGGATAGGTGTTCCCTAATGTAACACTTAGGATACACTTAGAGTAACCTGACATTGTTCTGTAGTCAGTGACACAAGGGTGGTTGTGTCAGCTAGCATTCATATTTTACAAACTGCGAAAAACAAGATGGGCTATTATTCGCGGCAGGAGCCTGCCTCTCTACTGAATGGTATGACATGTTTTGAAGTGGGGAGTGTTCTGAAATTTTAGGATTTTATCTAAAAAATAGAGAAAATGGAGATCCAGAAAATTTTAGGTGTCTCGCACCATGATTGTGTGGCAGAATCAGAATTCACTCCCAAGTCAAGTTATACATTGGATGAAAGTCTTTTGGATAATCTAAGAAATATTAAAACTCCAGTAGCAATGGACACTTGGTTTCCACCTGAAATATAGATCATGTTAGCAGGATGTGCTTAAACAGAGCTTTAAGCTCTGTCTAGGTTGCCTTTGACTCAAGTGGGTTGGCTTTAAATATTAATAGCCACACCATTTCCAGAAACCAGTTTTGTTTGGACCAGACATAGGCTGTGGTCCCACTCATTGTCAAAGCATGGTGGTTACTGGTAGCTGTATTTATTATTCCAGTAGAAAGGAGGAAGTCTTAGAAGTAATAGTCTCCTATAGGTAGAGAACTGTTTCATTTGATTCAGAATTATGAAAGCCGAAAGGAAAAATAAGAGGAAGCTTCCTCTACCCTTTCCTAAAAGGAGTCCTAGGAAGGAAGGGTTTATTTCCCCAATGATTTCTAAGTAATGACTAAACGTGGATATGATTCTGAGGCCTGTCTGTATATAGGAATATTCCAAACGTCCCATCTGTCATTTTGAGACCTCATGTGATATTTCTTTTTATTGCCCGTCCTTTCTCACATAAAAGTGAATGAAAAGGTGACCTGCACATATTTAATCCTTGTACCAAGAAACACGTACCTTTTTTCCCTGTCTCCAAGACTGGATGATGTTAGGTAGGAGTGAGGACACGAAAAGGAGGAAGAAAAACAAATCCCACCCTGTGTGTTTGTCTGCCGCCTTTGGCTCTAGTGAGATGTGAAGTCACTCTCATATTTTTGTGCTTAGAGCGTCATCTAGGGCTTGTTAAACACCACATTCAAGCCCTGCCTCTCAGAGATTTGTTCCTAGTGGACGTTACCTGCAGGACGGAATACATGTGTGCCTGAGACTTTTATTTATTTATTTATTTATTTATTTGAGACAGAGTTTCACCTTATCATCCTTGGTAGAGTGCCGTGGCGGCACACAGCTCACAGCAACCTCCAACACCTGGGCTTAGGCGATTCTCTTGCCTCAGCCTCCTGAGTACCTGGGACTACAGGCACCTGCCACAATGTCCGGCTATTTTTTCTTTGCAGTTTGGCTGGGGATGAGTTTGAACCTGCTACCCTTGGTATATGGGGCTGGTGCCCTGCCCACTGAGCCACAGGTGCTGCCCTATTTATTTATTTATTTATTTATTTTTTGAGACAGAGTCTCACTATGCTGCTCTCGATAGAGTGTCATGGGCTTAAGCGATTTTCTTGCCTCAGCTTCCCAAATAGCTGGGACTACAGGGGCCCGCCATAACGCCTGGCTATTTTTTGGTTGTAGTTGTCATTGTTGTTTGGCAGGCCCAGGCTGGGTTTGAACCCACCACCTCCAGAGAAAGTGGCTGGCAGCCTAGCTGCTGAGCCATAGTTGTCGAGCCGGTCTGGGACATTTTGAGGATCAGTCTCAGTGCCCTCAGGAAGGTGACCTGAGGCTGGAGCTGTTTCTTGTTCCCTCCTTTTCCCAATCTCAATGGGCTCAGGGATTTGGCATTTCTTGGGGTTTTCTTCTTCTTCTTCTTCATCTTTTTTTTTTTTTTTTTTTGGATGTCAAATCTCCAGGGTCAAGTCTTTAAAGGCTTTCCTGAAACAAATGCAAATATATGGAGTATTTCTATGTTAAGAAATTCCCAGGCAACCTGGGAGGAGATGCAGACGTTTAAGCTTTTAATTCCTTTGACAGTGGGGATGCTGCCAAGGTCAATGGAGGAGGAGGAATGCTTCTGTACTCCCTCCCTCCTGTGCGCAGTCTGCCGCCTGGGCTTCCACTTGCTGCACCCACAGGAGCCAGCGGAGCCCTGGAAACGGAGCTGGCCAGGGCTGGATCCAGAGGTGCAGAGCAGAGTGAAGGGCCGGAGAGAAACAGGTCCAAACTGAGGACACATGAGCGGCAGCCTGGGAGCCGGCGCTTGCCTGTAGAGTTAGGCAGCCGCCTTATCCAGGTGTGTGAGAAGGTGGTCAGACCAGCGGCCTTCGGGGCATTCACGGCGGAGGGAGCCCAGTCAGTTTATCAGAAGACACAGAATATTTTTCACGAGGTAGCCTTCTCAGTCCATCTTAACAGCAACATAGGCAGTTTTTAGTAGAAATACCTCAACTCACCCATCAAAGGAATAGCAGGTGCCTCAACAGAGCTGGGCCCCCACCTACCTGCTCTGTCCCTGTCCTTAGCTTCTGTCTGTTCGAAACGTCTGATATCTCCCCTGACCAGTGTGATCACCGAAAGCTTTTGTCACCATTTTGTCACTGAAAACTGTGACTGGATCCCGCTGAGAACACAAGTAGTGAGAATAAGATGGAGTCAGCCAGGCTGGGGCTGAGATGACACAGGTTTGGGTCCTACCTGACTGTCACCTACTGACTTCCATCCTTGTTTTGTAATTTTGGTTTTAGCCTAAAAGTGTATATCCTGAGTACTTTAGGCAATTAATTTAGGAGATTAACTTTTGCATCGGAATGTTGTTATTTGAGTCATGGGTTACGTCAATTACTGTTTATTGGGGCTGGGTGCAGTGGCTCATACCTATAATTCCAGGAGTCTAGGAGGCTGAGAGGGGTGGATGGCTTGAGCTCAGGAGTTCAAGACCAGCCTGAGCAAGAGCAAGACTCCATCTCTACTAAAATAGAAAAACTAGCTAGATGTGGTGGGTAGGCCTCTGTGGTTCCAGCTACTTGGGAGGCTGAGATAATAGAATTGCTAGAGCCCAAGATTTCAGGTTGCTATGAGCTATGATGCCATGGCATTCTACTCTGGGTGACAGAGTGACACTCTGTCTCAAAACAAACAAACAAACAAACAAAAATTAGTGTTTGTTATGGGTCATGGGTTAGGGTGATTACTCTTATTTAAGGTCAAGGTTAACTACTATTGTTTAAGATAAGGGTTAGTATGGCTCTTGTTTTCAATTTCATGTATAGAACTGTGATTTTGGAAATGGAAGAAAAGAATAGTCTTGGAGAGGCTACTCTCACTGTTTTCCAGAATCTGGGCTTTCCAACAAGGTTGAGTGATCCTAGCCCTGTCTTTGCATATTGGCTGACAGTGACAGGAGGCCAGACCCTCTTTGTACAGTAACACTGTGGAGAAGCAAAAGCAAACAAACAAACAAACAACAACAAAAAAATGTAACCAAGAATCATTAACTGTATAGTTCAGAATTTAAAAAAACAGAGCAGACACATCTTGCTGAATGTTTATTTTCTATGGAGACATAACTCGCTCCCTGCTTTCTGACTCTCCTCTGGACAGTAAGGGTGGATTTGGAGTCAGGTGGCCACCAAAGAATTGGGTTCTTTTTTTCTGAATTACAAGCTCTTTAAGGGTCAGCACATAATGAAATCTTCCATGTTATATAAAACCAACCTAGTGATGATTATGAAAGTCCCAGTCTTGGAGATCTGTCTAGAAGGATTTGCACCCCCGCTTCAACACAGACTTGAGAGCGCCTCCCTGGGTCCCACTGCCTGGAAGGTGTGTGTCAGGTATGCTTGGCCTCCCACCTACTCAGGAACACTGAAGACTCTCCACGTGCTCAGCTCTGACCTAGAGACGTCTCTTCCACTGAGCTTGGTTTTATCACAACTTTGTTTTTGTGCTTACCGTATTCTTTTGTTCAGACAGATGTAACCTTTTCCTTCTGCTTCCTGACTAAGGTCACCAGCTGAGCATTCTAGCTTTCTTTAGTAGACACGTCACTGTTTTGGGGGGCCCATCCTATTTTTAAAAATTTGTATATCAAGACTGGGTACAGTGGCTCATGCCTATAATCCCAGCACCCTGAAAGGCCCAGGAAGGAAAATCGATTGACCTCAGGAGCTCCAGACCAACCTGAGCAAGAACAAGACCCCCGTCTCTACTAAAAATAGAAAAACCAGCCATGCATTGTGGCAGGTACTGTTAGTTCCAGCTACTCAGGAGGCCGAGGCAGGAGGATCACTTGAGCCCAAGAGTTTGAGGTGGCTGTGAGCTATGATACCATGACTAGGTGTGGAAGTAGGCCCCTCTGGGCCCTTGTTTTTTTTTTTCTTTTTTTTTTTTTGAGACGGAGTCTCACTCTGTCACTCTGGGTAGAGTGCTGTTGTATCATAGCTTACTGCAACCTCAGGCTCTTAGGCTCAAGTGGTCCTTCTGCCTCAGCCTCCTAAGTAGCTAGCACCACAGGGGCCTGCCAACAGTCCTGGCTTATTTTTCTGTTTTTCATAGAGATAGGGTCTCACTCTTGCTCAGGTTGGTCTTGAATTCCTGAGCTCAAGCAATCCACCTACCTCAGCCTCTCAGAGTACTGGGATTAGAGGTGTGAGTCACTGAACTCCACCAAATTTATATTGTTATTTATGTTTAGGGAATTAAATGTGAAGGGAAGAAATCTTTTATTGGCTAATAACTCAAATAATTTGCATTAAATTGTGAATCAGACAACCGTTGGGCTACCATCTTGGCTGGGTTATTGATAACACTCTCCTAAACCCATGATTTTTGAATACATTCCTTGGAAGGAAATAATTTGACTTTCTTTTTTCATTTCCCCTCTGCCTCTTCCTTGAAAGTAAGGTGGTGTCATTGAAGAAGTATTGGCAGAATGTTGGAAGCTGGCATTTTAGTCTGTTTTGCAGGATTCACTCTTAGCAAATCTCTAAAGCTCTTTGATATCAATTTGCCATGTGTGAGACAAAGTTAATAATGCAATCTAATGCAACTCAGTCTCAAGGGGGGACAATTGACACAAAAAAAGATTCTTGGAGCTGCCAAGTATTATATCAATGTAAGACCTTATAATTACTAGGGTTGACCTTGTATGAGGAACTACTTACATGTGGAAAATAAACCACCTACAACCAAAATGTACAGATGACAGTCTCTTTCTGCCAACTTCTCCCAATCTTACTTTCCAGAAGCTGTTCCTGTTGAGTTCCAGGGACCTTCTGGGAAACTGACATAGAAGAGAATTTACCAAGCACATTTAATAGACTTAGGGCCTACTTCCTGGGAGAGTACATTTTTATTTTCAGCCTGACATCATTTTCAGTGTGTGATATTGCTCAACATGTAAAGAATACTGCTTAATCATTTCTTTTGGTAAAAATAGAAAAAAGTAGAAATCCCCATGCTGGTGGAGGTTCACAGAGCAGCACCCAAGGGGCGGAAATGACAAGACACTGTAAGGTGGCCCTTTATTCAACAGACTGGTCTTTCCACCCACCACATTGTGACTCCTAGATAAGCTGCCAGCCCCTGCTCATCCCTGCATCACCAGGTGATGGCTCTGACTGGAACAAAGAACAGGTGGGGTGACCTGCATCTGTGGGCCTGAGGTTATAGTTTGGCTTTGATGAATTGCTATATCTCTTTGTCTGGACATGCCCTCCTTTCTTGGGCTCAATGCCTCTTTTTAACAAAATGATTAGACTGAAGACCTGCAATTTAGCCAAGATGTAGTCATGGGCCACAGGGCTCCTGTTGTCACAGCTGGGGGTTCAGCCCTGCACCACCTGGTCCAGAACAGTCACTGTATTCATTCAGCCATGCTATCCTGGACAACATCAAAGTCCCTCACATTCCTGCCCAAGAAACTGGTCTTTTAGGTTCCTTTGCTTTTATATTATTTCAGGATCCACGTCAAATGTCTTCTATATCTTTCTACCCTTTAATTCTCCCATATTTACTAAAGAGGTCAATTCCAACTAGCTATGATCCTAACAGCTAAAAATAGCATATGAAGGTGTCAGAATTCCGGGCACAACAAGTGGAAATTTGAAAGAAGAACATACTTATCCCATCTTCATCTGCCTGTGGTGAAAATATCACCACTTACACAATTCTACCATAAATGGAGAAGAAAGCGTTTCTTTAAAATGTTCCTGTCTCGAGGCTGGCAAGTATCCTTGTTAGGGATTTTGACCTTTAAAAATCAGTTTAGCTTAGGAAAAAATTAAGTTTTACTTATCAGTAAAGAAAAGGAGAATAAGGTCCATTATTTCAACACAAATAACCAGGAATTTGAAACAGTCTGTCATCTTTAAGTTGACTTAAAAATCTTAGAATTGTAGTTGTTGGCTCAAGATGGGGCTTTGCTAAAGTATTATGTCTCATTTTTTGATCACCATTCTGAAATAATTACAATGTAGGAGAATTCCCAGTTAGAAAAACTCAACACATCGTATCCTAGGTAAGAGCCTAGGGGAGTGGTTTTCAACCTGTGTGATATGAAAAATTTTTAAAGATAATTAATTAAGTTATTTTTGAAGGAGAAATTCGAAGGACAGTAAGTATATTCTTTTCTTTTACTTTTTTTTTAATCAACATAATTTGAAGTGTGCCACAGACATTTAACTATAGGTTTAAGTGTGCTGTGAGATAAAAAAGGTTGGAAGACACCGCTTTAGGGTCTTGAATGAAACTATGAATCATTTTTTCTCTTTATGAAAGCCAATGAAAAGGCACAGTGGTTAGACTACAAAAACATCTTACACTTCCTAAATTAGTGGGTACAGTACTATTTATTTTCATTTACTATCCGATAATCACTAGCAAATATTCGGATTCTCATTCTACAATTTGAAAAATATGACTATAATTAATTTTGCTATGACATACACATTATGCACACAGAGCCATTTTCTCCTCTTTCATCATTCAAATGTCTGTTGCCATGGTGACTTCACAACTCTGAGGGCATGACTCCTCTGGACGGGACTGGTGCCATCTTGGTACCAAATGAATGGCTATTTATCTACCTTCTTCTATAACAGATGGGGTTGTATGTTGGCATTAGCTCATTGTGGTGACTCCAGGCCCACTGTCTGCAGACACTGGAGTACTATGTTAATAATTAGGATATTATTCATCAGCTTTGTTTTCTGCTTTCAAAGATATGTTGCAAATACCTTTATTCTGACTCTTCCTCCCTTACTCATTTAAGGTTACCTCACCGTTTCCTTCTCACTTCTATTTGATTTCCTGGTCTTAAAAGAACCTCAGAGTGACTAAAATTGTGTATATGCTGAAAATGATATAACATTATAATTAATGATATCCAGTTATGTTTGCACGAATCGTCTATAAAAGCATATTCAAGTTTACCAGAGATCTGTGGAAGATAAATAATAATAACTTTTAAATTTGATTTAGAGTCTCACTCTGTTGCCCATGCTAGAGTGCCATGGTATCATCATAGCTCACAGCAACCTCAAACTCCTGGGCTCAAGCAATCCTCCTGACTTGCCCTCCTGAGTGGCTGGATCTACAGGTACCTACTACCATACCCAGCTAGTTTTTCTATTTTTAGTAGACATGGAGTCTTACTCTTACTCAGGCTGGTCTAGAACTCCGGAGGTCAAGGGATTCTCTTGCCTCAGTTTCCAAAGTGCTGGGATCACAGGCTTGGGCCATTGCACCTGGCCTAGAAATAATAGTTATTATAAGGATAAAACATAAAATGTATTTAGTTCTTAGATTATGCCCCCCACACAATATCCTCTTTAATTTGTTTAACAATCTAATATGGTAGGTGACATTTTTGTTTATAAATAGAAGCTGGGTAATTTCAGGATTGCATATGTAAGTAGTGTAACTATACATCAAACTTGCTATGTTGTATTTACTAATCTGCATATGAGGGAATATCAAATTGTAGGAGATCTAAAATAACTACCACAAATCCTGCTAGGTAGGCCAAATCCCTTGCACTTAATCTAGTTTTCTCAAGTTACATCATAGTATAGACATTTAAGTTTAGAAACCGCTTATTGTGTTGACTGAAACTCAGTCCTGGCTATTTACTTATGGAAGTATAATATAAGTACAGAAAAGTACATAAAATGGCAACTCAATAGAGTTTTACCTATGCACAAAATCGGTACCACCTAAGTCAAGATGCAGAACATTTGCTACACCTGCATCAGGTCTGATAACTGTGTTCCCTTCACAGTGATTACTGTTCTGAATTTAATAATCAGTTTTGCCAGACATTGGATACCCACTAAATGGAATCACAGAGCATGTATTCCGTAGGACCTGGCCTCTTTGGAAAGAAGTAGGGAGAATCTTCAAAGTACTCAAATTAGACCTTCCATTTGATCCCACAATTCCAACTAGGCATCTACCAAAAAGAAAAAAAATAATTTTATCAAAAGGACATTTGCACTGGATTGTTTATCGCAGCTCAATTCCCCATTGCCCAGATATGAAAACAACCCAAGTGCCGTCAACCCATGAATGGATAAACAAACTATGGTATATGTGTGCCATGGAGTACTATTCAGCCATAGAAAATGATGGAGACTTTACATCCTTACTGTTAAACTGGGTGCAGTTGAAGAGCATTCTTCTTAGTAAAGTAACATGAGAATGGAAAAGCAAGTATCTAATGTGCTTAATATGAAGCCAGTAGATGACCTAATACACGTTCACACAATATAAAAAAATTCAATTCAAGATGGGGGAAGGAGGGAAAGGAGGGAGAGGGATGGGTGAGCTCCCACCTAACGGGCACAATGCAAGGGTACATGGCACACCTCCTGGGTGTGGGACACAACTACAGCAGGGACCTTACCTAACAAATGCAAACATTGTAGCCTAATCATTTGTACTCTCACATTAATCTGCAATAAAAATAAATAAAAAGCAACATAAAATAAAGCCTGCGAGTCATCTGTATTGTAGCAAGAAACAGCAGTTACTTAGTTCTTTTATATTTTACTGTTTGAGGATATCACGGCTTATTAATTTGCTCCCTGTCAGGAGATACTGGTACTGCCTGGTTTTGGACTCTCATCTGTATTTTGGCTGCAACTGCTGCCCCAGTAGTGGCACCACACCCTGACTTCTTTGGCCCAGTGGTGGTGGTCTGAGGTGTGGCCTGTGTGTCTCACTGCACATAACACACCCACAGATGCTGACCACTAGGAGACCTAATGGTCAACACCAAAGTCATGGGGCTAGTTTCCTCCTCTTTGCAAGTATTTTCTTTAAATAAGCCAATCTACAGAAAACCTAAGGGATGGGGCCCCTGCCCTTAATGAACACCTAGTCACACATTGTCTCTCTCCACCTCATCAGTGAGTTCCCTGCCTCCACTGGCCTTCCTGTCGACCTCCTGTCAGCACTACTAACTTCTCTGGGAGCTATAGCATGTTTCTTCTGCTTCATGAAATTTAATTTCACTTCTTCATCGCAGCTCACCTGACACACACACCTGAACCCAGTTCTCTTTCAAACCTCCACATGAGAGTGGTTTTCTTGGCTTTTGGCCACCTTGAGAGAGGCTTCAGGACCAAATCAAGGAGAAACCACAGCAATAGAAACCACAACAGACTGTCACAAATATAAATCTGCTCTAAACATTTTGAAAGATGTTTTCTGATGGACACGTATGTTCGTGTTTCTTGGGTGTGTAGGTGGGAATGGAATCAGTGAGCTGCATCATAGCTGTCTCTGATGTGGTCAAACCAGTATGTTCTCACGAGGAAAGTGTCAGAGTTTCCTATCATTTTATGTTCTTACCTACACTTGGTGTTAACCATCCTTTTTATTTTAGGCATTCTGATGGGTGTGTGGTGGTGTCTCACTAAGGTTCTAATTTGCATTTACTTTATTTTATTTTTTTAATCTTATTTATTTTTTAACAAGTGAACAGTTTATTAAGAATTAATCAAAGGTATGATGTGATACAGTACAAGCAAGACACTCAAGGTAGGTATAATAGTACTACTCACACAAAAACTTAAATTTCACCTCAAAAAAAATCACAAGACAAAAGAGATAGCAATTTCACTGTTATAAAGTAAGATACTTCATGCAAAGTGTTAACTGTGCCCCCCAAAGCCCAACCTCCCAACAAACAAAAAACTATCTGGGAATACTGCTGTGCTAACATATTAACCGCAGTATAATCATTCGTGGGAAAACAGTAATTAAGCAATGAATTAAATGAAATAACAAAGTTCAAACTATCATAAACTCGTAGACCACAATGATTTTACAAGACAAGCAATTCCAGAAATCTTATAAACAATAAAAATAGAAGAAATATTTCAATATCATTCTACTTGATCTGGATACACCTGATATTGAAATTGGAGAAAATATATTGTTATAAAGGGAAATTAGAGACATGCTTAACTTATAAATGAGGATGCAATATCCTAAGCAACATATTGACAAGTTGAATTAAAAAATTAATGTTTAAGTATTGTACTTTGGTCAAAATTGAATCCAATTTATACGAAAGTTAGTCACTATTTTCTTTTCTTTCTTTTTTTTTTGGTTTGCTTTCCCTCACCCCCTCCCTCCTTCTCTGTCTGCTCTCTCCTTCTCCCATGCCCCACTGTCATTGATTGTCATTAATTGTCCTCAAATAAAAGTTGAATACATAGGATTCATGCTTCTCCATTCCTGTGATGTTTCACTAAGGATAATATGTTCCACCTCCATCCAAGTTACTACAAATGCTGCAAAGTCTCCATTATTTTTGATGGCTGAGTAATACTCCATGGTATACATATACAATAGCTTACCAATCCACTCCTGGATTGAAGGACATTTAGGCTGTTTCCACACTTTAGCAGTTGTAAATTGGGCTGCGATAAACAGCCTAGTACTAGTGTCCTTATAATAAAAGTTTTTTTTTTTTCCTTCTGGATAGATGCCCAGCAATGGGATTGCAAGATCAAACGGGAGGTCTAGGTTGAGTTCTTTGAGCTTTCTCCGTATTTCCTTCCAAAAAGGTTGTATTAGTTTGCAGTCCCACCAGCAGTGTAAAAGTGTTCCTTTCTCCCCACATCCACTCCAGCATCTGCAATCTTGAGATTTTGTGATATAGGCCATTCTCACTGGAGTTAGATGGTATCTCTGGGTGATTTTAATTTGCATTTCTCTAATAATTAAGGATGATGAGCATTTTTTTCAAGTGTTTACTGGCCATTTGTCTGTCATCTTTAGAGAAGATTCTATTTGCCTCTCTTCCCCATTGACGTATGGGATTGTTGGATTTTTCCTTGTAGATTAATTGAAGTTCTGTATAGAGCCTGGATATTAAACTTTTGTCAGATTCAAAATGTGCAAATATACTTTCCCATTTGGTACATTGTCTATTTGCTTTGGTTGTTGTCTCCTTGGCTGTACAGAAGCTTTTCAGTTTAATTAAGTCCCATTTATTTATTGTTGCAGTTGTTGCTATTGCCATGGCGGTCTTCCTCATAAAGTCTTTCCCCAGGCCAATATCTTCCAGTGTTTTTCCAATTCTTTCTTTGAGGATTTTTATCATCTCATGCCTTAAATTAAAGTCTTTTATCCAACTCGAATCAATCTTTGTGAGGAGAGAAAGGTGCGCATCCAGTTTCAGTCTTTTACATACAGATATCCAATTTTCCCAGCACCATTTATTGAATAGGGAGTCTTTCCCCCAGTGCACAGTCTTGTTTGGTTTATCAAAGATTAGATAGCTGTAAGTTGTTGGTTTCATTTCCAGGTTTTCTATACGATTCCAAGTATCTATGTCTCTATTTTTGTGCCATTACCATGCTGTCTTGACCATTATGGCCTTGTAATACAGCCTAAAATCTGGTATGGTGATACCCCCAGCTTTGTTTTTATTACTAAGAACTGCCTTAGCTATATGGGGTTTTTTCTGGTTCCATATAAAATGAAGAATCATTTTTTGCAGGTCTTGAAAGTAGGATGTTGGTATTTTCATAGAGATGGTGCTGAATTGGTAAATTGCTCTGGGAAGTATAGACATTTTAACAATGTTGATTCTTCCCAGCCATGAGCATGTATGTTCTTCCATTTATTAAAGTCCTCTACTATTTCCTTTCTTAAGTTTTCATAATTTTCTTTATAGATGTCTTTTACCTCTTTTGTTAGGTATATTCCTGAGTATTTCATTTTATTTGGGGCTATGGTGAAGGGAGTTGTGTCCGTGATTAACCTCACATCTTGACTGTTGTGGGCATATACAAAGGCAACTGACTTATGGACGTTGATTTATATCCTGAGACATTACTGTATTTTTTGATGACTTCCAGTCTAGTAGTTGAATCTTTGGGGTTCTCTAAGATTATATCATCAGCAAAAAAGGGAGAGTTTGACCTCTTCTGCACCCATCTGAACGCCGTTTATTTCCTTGTCTTGTCTAATTATATTGGCTAGAACTTCCAGCACTATGTTGAATAGCAATGGTGACAGAAGACAACCTTGTCTGGTTCCAGTTCTAAAAGGAAAAGCTTTTCGTTTTACTCCATTCAGTAAAATATTAGCTGTGGGTTTGTCATAGATAGCCTCTATCAGCTTAAGAAATGTGCCACCCATTCATTCACTTTGCCCCGGGGGAAGAGACTGTCTTCAATCATTGATACATCCATTCGCCTTGCCCCCAGTGGAAGGGACTGTGTTCATTCGTTTCCTGGCCAAGGAACCCAGACACCTATATATACCCCGAGACTAAAAGCCTAAAGGGAGAGATGGGGAAAGACCGGGAGAAAAACGGAGAGAGCTTTTCTCTCCCCATTTGAGTTCTCGCTCTCTACCAGGAGTTTTAGTGTTTTCTGTACTCTTTTATGTAAATAAATTCTGTCTTACTACTGGGAAAAAAAAAAAGAAAATGCCATGAAGGCTATGTTAAACAGTTTGATGAAAACATTTCAGATTGTATATGAAACCAGGACATTGTACCCTTTGATTGCACTAACGTATGCAGCTGTGATTTAATAAAAAAACAAAAAGAGAAGAAAAGAAAGAAATGTGCCATCTATACCTATGCTCCTCAGTGTTCTAATTAGAAAGGGATACTGGATTTTATCAAATGCTTTTTCTGCGTCTATTGAGAGGATCATATAGTCCTTGCATCTGCTTCTGTTGATACGGTGAATAACGTTGATGGACTTTCGAATATTAAACTAACCCTGCATCCCTGGGATGAAACCTACTTGATCATGATGTATAACTTTTTTGATGATAAGCTGTAATTGATTGGCCAAGATTTTGTTGAGAATTTTTGCATCAACATTCATTAGTGAAATTGATCTAAAGTTCTCCTTTTTAGTTGGGTCTTTACCTGGTTTTGGTATTAGGGTGATATTTGCTTCATAGAATGTATTGGGGAAGATTTCTTCCTCCTCAATTTTTTGGAATAATTTCTTTAGTATAGGAATAAGCTCTTCTTTGAAAGTTTGATAAAATTCTGGTGCGAGGCCATCTGGGCCAGGGCACTTTTTTATTGGGAGATTTTTTATTGTTTCTTTGATCTCAGTGCTAGAAATTGGTCTGTTTAGGACATATGTTTCATCTGGGCTAAGTCTAGGGATAGGGTGTGATTCCAAATATTGATCTATTTCCTTGACATCAAATTTCTGAGCATAAAATTTCTGGTATTATTCAAAGATAATCTCTTGTATTTCTGAGGCATCCGTCGTTATTTCCCCTTTATCATTTCTGATTGAAGTTACTAGAGATTTTACCTTTTTATTTCTAGTTAGTCTGGCCAAAGGCTTATCTATTTTATTTATTTTTTCAAAAAACTAACTCTTTGTTTCATTAATTTTCTGAATGATTCTTTTGTTTTCGATTTCATTGATGTCTGATTTAATTTTGGATATTTCTTTTCTTCTGCTGGGTTTAGGCTTAGATTGTTCTTCTTTTTCCAATTCCATCAGTTGGCTTGTGAGTTTATTGATATGCTCTCTTTCTTTGTTTTGTATGTTGGCTTCTAAAGTGATAAATTTTCCTCTCAGAACTGCTTTTGCTCTATCCCATAGATTTTGGTAGTTTGTGTCTTCATTGTTGTTATACTCAAGGAAGTTAATGATTTCCTTTTTTATTTCTTGCTGCACCCAAGGGTCATTCAGCTTAAGGTTGTTTAACTTCCATGCCTTTATGTGAGGTTGAGCATTTCTGTTGGAGTTGAGTTCCACTTTTAGTGTCTTGTGGTCTGAAAAGATGCAAGGTAGAATTTCAATTCTTTTGATCCTGCTGAGGCTTGTTTCGTGTCCTATGATATTGTCAATTTTGGAGAATGTTCCATGGGACAATGAGAAGAATGCATATTCTATATCTTTGGGATGAAGTGTTCAATATACATCTTTCAAGCACAATTGTTCTAAAGTCTCATTTAAATCTCTAATATCTTTATTTAATTTCTGTTTAGAGGATCTGTCCAGCTGTGAGAGAGGGTATTAAAGTCCCCTGTTGTTATGGTGTTATGGGATATCATAGTGCTCAAACTAAGCAAGTTCTGTTTCACGAATCTGGGAGTATTTAAATTGGGTGCATAAATATTTAAAATTGAAATGTCTTCTTGTTGTGTTTTTCCCTCAACCAATATAAAGTACCATCATTATCTTTTTTGACTTTAGTTGCTTTAAATCCAAATGTATCTGAGAATAAAGATTGCAACTCCTCTTTTTTTCTGAGTTCCATTTGCCTGAAAAATTGACTTCCAACCCTTACCTCTGAGTTTTAATTTGATGTGAGGTGTGTTTCCTGAAGACAACAGATAGATGGCTTGTGTTTTTTAATCCAATCAATCTATGCCGCTTCAGTGGGGAATTCAAGCCATTGACATTTATTGAGATAATTGATAAGTGTGATAGTGTTCTATTCATCTTATTTTGTGAACGTCCCTTGGTTAGTTTTGTCTTTTGAATCATTGGGGAAACTAGGTTCTGTCCTATAATTTTCTGGGTGTTTACTTTGCTGAAGGTCCATTGTGATGGTCAGGATGTAGGACAGGTTGAAATATTTCCTGTAAAACTGGTCTTGTTGTGACAAATTTCCTTAATGTTTGCATATTAATAAAAGATTTGATTTCTCCATCAATTTTAAAGCTTAGGTTGGTGGGGTATAGAATTATGGGCTGGACATTGTTCTGTTTAAGTAGGTTAAAGATAGGTGACCATTGTCTTCTGGCTTGAAAAGATTCATTAGAGAAGTCTGTGGTCACCCTGATAGGTTTGCCCCTGTAGGTCAGTTGGCGCTTACTCCTGGCAGCTTTCAAGATCTTTTCTTTTGTCTTAACTTTAGATAAAGTCATCACAATGTGCCTTGGAGAAGTTATATTTGTGTTGAAGTGACCAGGGGACCGTTATCCCTCTGAAAGGAGTATTTCAGAATCTTTGATGATATTTGGGAAATTTTCTTTTATTTTTTTATTTTTATTAAATCATAATTGTGTACATAGGTGCAATCATGGGGCACAATGTGCTGACTTCATATACAATCTGACATATTTTCATTGAACTATTTAATGTAGCCTTCATGGCCTTTTAATCATTATATGAAGACATTTATATTCTGCATTTAGTAATTTTCACTTGTACCCTTGTAAGATGCACCGTAAGTGTGATCCCACCAATCACCCTCCCTCCACCCA
>CAUYRH010033523.1:0-30971 GCA_963574655.1 Perodicticus potto | reverse complement strand
TATCTGCCTGGCTCAGCTATGATTCTCACTCCAGAGTCTGATGGAAAGTACTTGTCCAATGCTGGGTTGATTACACCAGTGATCTCTTCAAATTTAAGCTTCACATCCTCAGAGCCACCACCAATATCAAGCAGGTACATGCTGAAACCAACCTCACCTCCCATGTCAAAGACACAAAGGGCATCAGAAATTGCCTGCACGAAGGTTTCAGGATCAGTCCAGCCACTTCCTATGTGGAAGCTGACACCAATGACATCAATATTTAGCTCTTTTGCCCGTTGCAAAAGAAGTCTGCTGCTTTTGAGTATGGCACCAAATTTAACACTGAGTCAACAGACTGCTTTGGAATCATCAGTGGCAATCCACAAAACCAACTTGGCCTTTGGATTTGCTCTGGCAACATTCATCAACTCGACTTCACTGTCAAAAGTCATCATCTGGACCCCATTATTGGAAGGGTACTTAATTTGAGACACTTGTTTACAAGGATTTGCATAGATAACCGTCTTTGGAGGCACCCTGAGACTTTGCACCTATTGTATTTCAGTCTTGCCAGCACAGTCAAATCCTGTCCCAATGGCAGCGAGGGTCTTCACAATGGCTCTACTGCCATTACATTTGACTGCATAAAAGAGAGTGACACGAGGAAGAGCTTTTAGCCATCTTCAGTGTTTCTTCAGAACATCTCTGAGGTCTGCTACATAGAAGGAATCCTTATCATCAGCAGAGGAGACTTCATTGACTTTTTGGTCCAGAATGTCCTTGGCAGTAAAACCTCATCAAGCAAATGGCAGTCAAACTAATGGTTTCTTTCTTTTTTTTTTCTTGTAGAGACAGAGTCTCACTTTGTTGCCCTCAGTAGAGTGCAATGGCTTCATATAGCTCACATCAACCTCCAACTCCTGGGCTTAGGCGATTCTTTTGCCTCAGTCTCCCAAGTAGCTGGAACTACAGGCACCTGCAACAACGCCCAGCTATTTTTCTGTTTTACAGTTCTGTGAGGCTGGGTTTGAACCCATCACCTTTGGTATATGGGGCTGGCACCCTACTAGATGGTTTCTTTTCTTTTCTTTTCTTTTTTTTTGAGACAGAGCCTCAAGCTGTCACACTGGATAGAGTGCTGTGGCATCACAGCTCACAGCAACCTCCAATTCCTGGGTTCAAGTGAGTCTCCTGCCTCCACCTCCCAGACGCCCACCACAACCTCTACAGATACCCACCACAACACCCGGCCATTTTTTGCTTGCAGCTGTCGTTGTTGTTTGGCAGCCCGGGCTGGATTCAAACCTGCCAGCTCAGGTGTACGTGGTTGGTGCCTTAGCCTGTTGAGCCACAGGCACTGAGCCTACTCAATGGTTTCTTGATGTTTCTTTGAAAAACTAAGAGACGGAATTTAAAGAAATACTTCCAGCTTCTCACAAAGGCAATTCTCCAGGATTTCTGGACCCCACTACATGTGTCCTCCGAGGAATAGTGGAAACATTCTTAGAGCATCTGGATGCCACAGGCAAGCCCCATGGAGAAGCCGGAAAGCAGTGACCGATGCAGCGCTGGAGCCAGAGCAGGAGCCAAGTCACAGGAGCGCTCGGCGGCCCCTGCCACACCCATCAGCACCTGGCTCCCGCCTGAGGGAGATGTGGCCTAAGGTGGCACTGGAGCAAATGGCAGAGGGGCAGCTGGGCGGCAACTTCAGGGACTGACCTCCACATTTTCAATGTCAATAGAAAATGGGTTATGGTTGGGGCGGTGCCTGTGGCTCATCGAGTAAGGCGCCGGCCCCATATGCCGAGGGTGGTGGGTTCAAACCCGGCCTCGGCAAGAACTGCAAAACAGAAAAATAGCCGGGCATTGTGGCAGGCGCCTGTAGTCCCAGCTACTTGGGAGGCCGAGGCAAGAGAATCGCCTAAGCCCAGGAGTTGGAGGTTGCTGTGAGGTGTGTGACGCCACAGCACTCTACCGAGGGCAATAAAGTGAAACTCTGTCTCCACAAGAAAAAAAAAATGAAAATGGGTTATGGAAAAGCTGTATGTCCTGTTCATGGAGATGAAGCTCTTTAAATCTAAATTGGAACTCCTTTTGCAACTTTTCTAGTGTATCCACACATGTTTTGTTTGGGAATGCAACCAATGGTTTTTCCCCTAACAGATTTTGTGGGCTGGGGATGAGTCTGCTGCTAAACAGGACAGGCAGCGGAGGCAAAAACACCTGGCGGGCCAGATAAATGTCCTTGGTGGGCCGCATGTGGCCCGCTGGTCGTAGTTTGAGGACCCCTAATATAAGGCGTAATATTTGAAAACATGAATTTGTAAACATTTTGTATGTGAATAGGTTGGCCTAACTGAAAAGGGAATCTAATTAAAACAATAACAAAGTGTTCTTTTTGTTACCAGACTTTGTTTAAAACCTCTTCAGATTGCTGTATATATGTTGAAACTCATGAAAACAATTACATTAATTATTTTACCATCGATCTGCCACTTTGGAGTTAAAATAAATCTGCCTGTCTGTATTTTCTTCTACCTGTCTTAAGCTGTATTTGATTAGTTACAGGTGTTGAGATCAAGATTATTAAATTGTATTACTACTCAAGGTCATCAGTTACTCCTTGGAAACCAAAGTAAAGAAAAAAAGGAGTCAACTTTATCCTTTAAAATACCAACTTCTTTTTCTCAACTGCCTGACATTTTCACTCCCTCCTCTGTGTGTTTAATTCATTCCTTACACCTCTTGGCTTTTTGTTGCTAAGATTAGATGACAGAACATGTATGCATAATTACAACCACGCTTGAAAACAAAATATATTTTTCTTTCACAAGTGTGGACTCTATCAACACTGGACCACAGGAATTTTAGCCATTCAGAAATTCTCAGGCAGATCTATTTTCTTCCCTCCAAGGCAATCTCTGAGCTCCATTGGGTGAGTGGGCTGGTGAGTGACTTTGGGCTGAACTTTGGACCTGCACTTTCTGCCAGGCAGAGGCTCTCTGAGCTCAATTGGGTGAGTTGAGCTGGGGTTCAAGGGACTTTTTGTTGAATTGACCTGCACTGTTCGATGGACAGAGGCTCGTTGAGCTCTACTGGGTGGCCTGCACCTGGTGCCTGAATGACTCTTATCTGAACTATAGACCTGTGGCCTCCACTGTGTGGCAGCCCCCTGAGCTAAATTGGGTGAGTGGTTCCCAGTGCCTGAGAGACTTTGTCTGAGCTGTGGGCCTCCCTCAGCCCTGTGAACTTGATTGAGTTTATGGTGCACAGCACTTGAGCATCTCCCCTGAACTCTGGTGTAGTGCTTTCAACTGGACAGCCCTGTGAGACTTATTGGGTGGGCAGAGCCTACACTGGCAAAGAGACTTTGACTGGAACTCTGGGCCAGGGTTGTCTACTGACTCTTGTCCCCCTAGAAACACTGTCTGGGGCTGCAGATTCACCACATGTCTGCCTTTGTTAGTGTGGCAGTTGTACTGTAACAATGAGAAGTGGATTCAGCAGGGACAACCTATTAATTCAACTAAAAAAGTATAACATGGGTTTATGCCTATAGCTTAGTGTCTAGGGTGCCAGCCGCATACACCAGGGCTGACGGGTTTGAACCCAGCCTGGGGCCTGCCAAACAATGACAATTATAACAAAAAAGTAGCCGGGCATTGTGGCTGTTGCCTATAGTCCTAGCTACTTTGAAGGCTGAGGCAAGAGAATCTTTTAGGCCCAAGAATTTGAGGTTGCTGTGATCTATGATGCCACAGAATTCTACCCAGGGTGACATGGTAAGACTCGGTCTCAAAAAAAAAAAAAAAGTATAACATTTAAAAAAAAATTAACATATTAAAAAAGAGAGAAGAAGCTTAAAATGCTCATGAAGAGGATTTAGCAGAACTCTGGCAACACAAAAAATCAGAACAGATCAACTCCGCCTAGGGATGTTAAAGAAAATATAACCAAAAATTCCATCCAAGAGAAATTGCAAAAATGTCAGACATAGAATTCAGAATATGGATGGAAAGTAAGATAATTGTAATGAAGGAAAAGATGGAAACAGAAAAGCAAAAAATAGTTCAGAAGTTCTCTCAAGAAATTATTGAATTTGAGGGAATCGTGGGAAGATGGCTAACTAGAAGCAGCTTTCACCAGAGGCTCGTGCCCAAAGGGAGAGATGTTAGACTGAAGTGGATGGAAGATGAATGAGAGAAGCTTGGCACTGAGAGCTCTGCATGAGGTACACATCACCCAGGGTGAATCAAGAGGCAGAAACAAGAAAGTGGAAGCATGGCAGCGCTTACAGCTCAGTGGGTAGGCACAGGCCATATACTCTGAGGCTGCTGGTTTGAACCCAGCATGGGCCAGCTGAAACAACAATGATAACTGAAACAAAAAATAGCCGGGCATTGTGGCAGTCACCTGTAGTCCCAGCTACTTGGGAGGCTGAGGCAAGAGAATCACTTAAGCTCAAGAGTTTGAGGTTGCTGTGAGAGTGCTATAGCACTCTAACGAGAGTGACAGCCTGAGACTCTGTCTCAAAAAAAAAAAAAAGTCTAAGTGGCAGCACCCATAGCTCAGTGGGTAGGGTGCCAGTCACATACATCGAGGCTGGTGGATTTGAACTGGGCCTGGCCAGCTAAAACAACAATGACCAATGCAACAAAAAAATAGCCAGGCATTGGGGTGGACGCTTGTAGTCCCAGTTACTTGGGAGGCTGGGAATCTCTTAAGCGCAAGAGTCTGAGGTTGCTGTGAGCTGGGATGCCACAGCACTGTACCCAGGGCAACAGCTTGAGACTCTGTCTCAAAAAAAAAAAAAAAAGAAGAAGAAGAAAACAGCAGGTATAAGCCTACCTCTCAGAGGAAGGGAGACCCTGCCTCCCAAATGGGAGCTCCATGGTGGGTGATCAGTCAACCAGTGAACAGGGTTCAAAAATCTCCTGACCTTATCCCATGGGAGGGCAGTTGCTAAGTCTCAGTCCTCCTTTATTAATGAGGTCCCACCACTGAGACTAGGCCCCATTATGCCTGGCACAAAAGACAAAATATTTTCCCTGTAATCCTGAGCACCCAGATCACCCTTCCCCTGCCCTAGTTGCTGGAAGGACTGTCCCTGTAGAGTCTGGAGTGTTTGATGAGCTCACTGGGAAGGTGGGGAAGTCTACTGGCCATGAAGCTTCAGCATGAGAACAGTAGCATGGCAGTCCAAACTTTCGTGGAGAGAAGACGACCTACCCATCTCCAGCTCCTCAGGAATGCTTAGGCAGCTCTGTTTTCTGCCCTTCAGTATAACTTCTGATATTTACTGGGTGGGCAGGGCCAGTGCTTAAATGACTTTGACTTGTGACTGAACTTTGGACCTGCCCCCTCTGCCAGGCACAGCTCTCTGAGCTTGATTATTTATTTATTTATTTATTTATTTATTTATTTTGAGACAGAGCCTTAAGCTGTCACCCTGGGTAGAGTGCCATGGCATCACAGCTCACAGCAACCTCCAACTCCTGGGCTCAAGCAATTCTCCTGCCTCTGCCGCCCAAGTAACTGGGACTACAGGCACCTGCCACAATGCCTGGCTATTTTTTGGTTGCAGTCATCATTGTTGTTTGGTGGGCCCAGGCTACATTCAAACCCGCCAGCTCATGTGTATATGGCTGGTGCCTTAGCCGCTTGAGCCACAGGCTCTGAGCCTCGGAGCTTGATTAGATGGGCAGGTGGGTGTCTAGGTGACTTTGGACTGAACTGTGGACCTCTGACCTCCACTAGGTGGGGCTCTCTGAGCTCATTTTCCTGGGCAGGATAGAGGTTCAAGAAACTTTGGACTGAACTTTGGATTTCTGGCCTCCACCAGGTGGGGATCTCTGAGCTCCATTAAGTGGGTGGGGCTGGGGTTTAAGTGACTTTGGACTAAACTTTGGGCCTCAGGCTTGCACCATACAGGGCTCTCTGAGCTCAATTGGGTGAGTAGGGCGAGGGTTTAAGTGACTTCGAACTGAAATTTAAACCTCTGGCCTCCACCAGGTGGGGCTCTCTGAGACCAATTGGGTGGGTGAGGCCAAGGCTTATGTGACTTCGGACTGAACTTCAGATTGGCACTCTCCGCTGAGTGGAGGTTCTCTGAAATCAACTGGGTGGAGCTGGGGTTTAAGCTACTTTGGACTGAATTTTGGGTTAACACTCTCCACTGGGTGGAGGCTCTGTGAGCTCATTTGGGTGGGCTATGCCTGGTGCATGAGGGACTCTTATCTGAACGTTAGACCTGTGCTACCCATGGGCAGCAGCCCCCTGAGCTTGACTGGGCAGGCAGTGCCCAGTGCCTGAGCAACTTTGTCTGAGCTCTGGGCCTATGCTGTCCATGGAGCTGCAGCCCTCAGCGCTCAGTTGGCTGGGTGGTGCCCAGGGCATAAACATCTCTTTGGGCCAGCGCTGTCAGCCTTGTGAGCTTGATTTGGTGAGCAGAGCCAGCACTAGCAGAGCAACTTTGATTAGAACTTTGGGCCAGTACTGCCTACTGATTCTTTTTTTTTTTTTTTTTTTGAGACAGAGCCTCAAGCTGTCACCCTGGATAGAGTGCTGTGGCAGCACAGCTCACAGCAACCTCCAATTCCTGGGCTCAAGTGAGTCTCTTGCCTCCGCCTCCCATGTAGCTGGACTATAGGCACCCACCACAACGCCTGGCCATTTTTTTTGGTTGCAGCCATCAGCTCAGGTGTATGTGGCTGGCACCTTAGCCGGTTGAGCCACAGGCACCGAGCCTGCCTACTGATTCTTGAGGTTGCTGTGAGCTGTGATGACACAGCACTCTACTGAGGATGACATAGTGATACTCTGTCTGAAAAAAAAAGAAGAGGGCTTGGCGCCTGTGGCTCAAGCGGCTAAGGCGCCAGCCATGTACACCTGAGCTGGTGGGTTCAAATCCAGCCTGGGCTTGCCAAACAACAATGATGGCTGCAAGCAAAAGGTGGCCAGGCATTGTGGCAGGCACCTGTAGTGCAAGCTACTTGGGAGGTGGAGGCAGGAGACTCGCTTGAGCCCAGGAATTGGAGGTTGCTGTGAGCTATGACGCCACAGCACTCTATCCAGGGTGACAGCTTGAGACTCTGTCTCAAAAAAAAAAAAAAAAAGAAGAGGATGGTCATTGAGCTTCAATCGTTTCTTAAACTTAACAATTTCCAGCCCAGGATCATATTCTCTGCTTAGTTTCATTTGTGAAACTAATTTCATTTGAAATGATATTGGTCACTAATGAAATCACTAATGAAACTGAGTTTCATTTGTGATGGAGAAACCAAATACTTCACTGACATCAATATGTTCAGGAAATTTGCCATGACTTGATCAGGTAGGTCTACAGGAAATACTCAGACCCATTCTTCATGACAATCAACAGGAGGGTACACCACCAAAGTAAACCTATCAAGAAATTAAAGAACAAAGCCTAGCTTCCACAATGGTGAGAAGAATAAAATTAACCTCTGGATGTCTGAAAAACAAGATGACCAAAAACTCTGCCACATCTATTAATTCTCGGAATTAATGTGAATAATGTGAACTCTCCTTTAAAAAGGCATAGGCTGGCCGACAGGGTACAAAACTCAGGCCAGATATGTTTCCTACAAGAAAAAACAACACTCAGGGTGAAGGGATAGGCAAATAGAAAGCAAAAAAAAAAAAAAAAAAGCTGAGGTTGCATTCTTGTATGCAGGTACAATGGAATTCAAACCAACAAAAACAATGAAAAACAAAGATGGACACTATATACTGGTCAAGGGAAACACACAATATTAAGAGATTTCAACAGTTAACATCTATGTACCCTATCTGAATGCTCCTTGATATATAAAACAAACCATAACTTAGGTGAACAATATGATATCTTCCCACACTGTAATAGTTGGGGATTTTAGCACCCCATTGGTAGCACTGGACAGATCTTCCAAGCAGAAACTAAACAAAGAAATAATGGACTTAAACAAGACACTAGAACAAATAGACTTACAGATATTTATAGAACAGTTTATCCTAACAAAACTGAATACACATTCTTCTCAGCAACTCATGGATCATCTTTCAAAATTGATCATATCTTAGGTCACAAGTCTAACCTCAAAAAATTCAAAATAATAGAAATTATCCCCTGTGTCTTCTCAGACCATCATGGAATAAAATTTGAACTCAACAGTAACAGAAATCTTCATACTCAAATAAACTCGTGCAAACTAAATAATTTTATGCTGAATGATAGCTGGGTCATAAACGCGATCAATAAGATTATTAGATTTCTGGAACAAAACAATAATGAAAGGCTCAGTGCCTGTGACTCAAGCAGTTAAGGTGCCAGCCACATACACCTGAGCTGGCAGGTGCAAATCCAGCCTGGACCCGCCAAACAATGATGGCTGCAACCAAAAAATAGCCAGGCATTGTGGTGAGTGCCTGTAGTCCCAGCTACTTGGGAGGCAGAGGCAGGAGAATTGCTTGAGCCCAGGAGTTGGAGGTTGCTGTGAGCTGTGATGCCACAGCACTCTACCCAGGGCAAAAGCTTGAGTCTCTGTCTCAACAAAAAAATAATAATGAAGCCACAAACTCTCCATACCTGTGTGATATTGCAAATGCAATCCTGAGAGGGAAATTTATAGCATTAGATGCTTTCATCAAAAATATCAGAAAGAGAGCAAATCAACAAACATAATGGGCCATCTCAAACAACTGGAAGAGGAAGAATAATCTAATCCCAAACCCAGAAGAAGTAAAGAAATAACCAAAATTACAGCAGAACTAAATGAAACTGAAAACAAAAGAATTATTAAGAAGATCAGTGAAACAAAAAGTTGGTTCTTTGAAAAGATTAATAAAATTGATAAACTAACCAGAAACAGAAAAATAAGATATCTAATAACTACAATTAGAAATGATAAAGATAGGCTTGGTGACTGTAGCTCAGTGGCTAGGGTGCCAGCCACATACACCAGGCCTGGTGGGTTTGAACCTGGCCCAGGCCTGCCAAACAACAGTAACAACTACAACAACAACAAAAAAAAATAGCCAGGCATTGTGGCTGGTGCCTGTAGTCCTAGCTATTTGGGAGGCTGAAGCAAGAGAATTACTTAAGCCCAAGAGTTTGAGGTTGCTGTGAGCTGTGATGCCATGGCACTCTACTGAGGCTGACATAATGAGACTCTGTCTCAAAAAAAAAAAAAAAAAAGGTAAAGACATGATAAAGGGGAAATAACAACAGATGCCACAGAAATACAAAAGATTCTCAACAATTACTACAAAAAATTCTATTCCCAGAAATATGAAAATGTAAAAGAGATGGACCAATATCTGGAAGTACAATAGTTTCCAAAATTCAGCCAGAAGGATTTAGAAATCTGAACAGACCAATATCAAGTACTGAAATAGAATCCATTATACAAAATCTCCCCAAAAAGAAAAGCCCTGGATCAGATGGTTTCACATCAGAATTCTATCAAACCTTAAAAGAAGAACTAGTTCCTATAATGCATAAACTTTTTCAAACTATAGAGAAAGAAGGAATCCTCCCCAATACATTCTATGAAGCTAATTTCTTTTCTTTCTTTTTTTTTTTTTGCAGAGACAGAGTCTCATTTTATTGCCCTCGGTAGAGTGCTTTGGCATCACACAGCTCACAGGAACCTCCCACTCTTGGGCTTAGGTGATTCTCTTGCCTTAGCCTCCTGAGTAGCTGCGACTACAGGCGCCCCATAATGCCCTGCTATTTTTCTGTTGCATTTTGGCCAAGGCTGGGTTTGAACCTGCCACCTTGGGTATATGGGGCCGAAGCCCTACTTGATGAGCCACAGGAGCCACCCCTATGAAGCTAATTTCACTCTGATCCCTAAACCAGGAAAGGACCCAACAACAAAAGAAAATTATAGACCAGTATCATATTGATACAAAAATATTCAACAAGATTTCAGCAAGCAGAATATAACAACACATTAAAAAGTCTATACACCATGATCAAGTGGGTTTTATCCTGGAGACACAAGGTTGGTTCAACATACACAAATCCATATATATAATAAGCAACATAAATAGAATCAAAAACAAAGACCATATGATTCTTTCAATTGATGCAGAAAAGGCTTTTCAGAATATCTAGCATCGTTTCATGATAAAAATAGGCTTACATGGAATATTCCTTAAATCAATAGAGGCCATTTACAATAAACCATACAGCCAGTTTCATACTGAAAGGGGTAAAACTGGAAGCATTTCCACTGAAATCTGGAACCAGACAAGGATGCCCACTGTCTCCACTGCTATTTAACATAGTTTTGGAAGTCCTACCCAACACAATCAGGCAAGAGAAGGAGATCAAAGGAATTCAAATGGGGACAGAGGAGATCAAATTCTCCCTCTTTGCAGATGACATGATCTTATACCTGGAAAATCTCAGGAACTCATCTACTAAGGTCTTAGAAGTGATCAAGAAATATAGCAGCATCTCAGGATAGAACATCAATACCCTCAAATCAGTAGCCTTTGTATATGCCAACAGTTGTCAGGTCAAGAATACAATCAAAGGCTCTATTTCTTTTACTATAGTGCCAAAGAAGATGTATAGAGGAATGGACACCATGCTTACAAGGACAGTTACTGATTCTTATCACATTAAAAGGAAATGCTGAGAACAGGACAGTCTCCTGGCAAGCCTAGAGATGTTTTGTGACTGAGGGGCAATCCCTCAAGTAACTCAGTGTTACAGAATGAGATAAGATCAGTCACTCGTTAGTAAGCATGTGTTAAACATTGGTGCTTGGTACTTCTTCATGGGGGTTGTGGGGGAAAGAACATGTGAGGAAAGAGCAGGTGGCAATTCTTACTCATGCAGCCCTTGTATGTAATTACCTTAATTCTCCACACCTGTTGTGTATAACCTTAATAAATAGCCATCGCAGAGGGGGCTCTGGGCTACCCTGTACTTAAGGGTTAGCCTGCCTCCTGTAGGCTAGTACTTCTAATCTGTGTCACACCTGGTTCCTTCATGTGGCAACTGTGACCAGGGGCATAGGGGTCGAGACAAGATGGAAATATACCTAACAAAAGACTTAAAGGATCTATACAAAGAGAATTATGAAAATTTGAGAAAGGAAAAGCAAAAGATGTCAACAAATGGAAGAACATACCATGCTCATGGCTAGGAAGAATCAACATTGTTAAAATGTCTATGCTACTCAAAGTAATGTATAGATTTAATGCAATCCCCATCAAGACACCAATGTCATGTTTTAAAGAACTTGAAAAAACATTTGTTTTTTTGTTAAAACACTCATTCAGCTTGTATAGGTGGTTTTCCATCTATCAAGTCCTGCCTAAAATTTCTCTTAGGGCCACTATTTATCCCTAGGCAAAGGATTCATTGAAGACCTTTGACTTGGGCCTCCTCCCCCTTGCCAGAAGCTCGGGGCCTCTTCATTCTCTCTGCATGCCCTTCCACCTGAAAATATCCAATTTTAACATTGATCTGTGGCCTGTGACCTCAATTCTCAAATTTCTAAGACCAAGAACTCACTGAAGAAAGAAATTCTGATAACAAAACCGTAACTCAGGCATTTTTTCTCCTTTTTTTTTGAGGCAGAGCCTCAAGCTGTCTCCCTGGGTAGAGTGCCATGGCATCACAGCTCACAGCAACCTCCAACTCTTGGGCTCAAGTGATTCTCCTGCCTCCGCCTCTCAAGTAGCTGGGCCTACAGGTGCCTGCCACAATGCCTGGCTGTTTATTGGTTGCAGCCACCATTGATGTTTGGCGGGCCTGGGCTGAATTCAAACCTGCCAACTCAGGTGTATATGGCTGGTGCCTTAGCTGCTTGAGCCACAGGCACCAAGCCATAACACAGGCCATTTTTTCTGATGTCTTTTTATTGTCCCCTAAGTCTCATATGGCCATGTGGCAAAGATGGCTACCAAGGACTGGACCTGCGCCCAAACAGAAAGCAGAAACTTGGAACATTGGTTCTGTTAGAGTAGCCAATGGGCAAAGTTGGAGTAGGGAAGAAAGGGACCATGTGGGCTAGACTGTGCCTTGCATACTTCTGGCCTAAGTATGGGGCATGTGCCCTGAGGCCTCATAGAATTCAGAGGTTAAAATCAAGAACACAAATTCACAGTCGAATCCAGCAAACTTAGAAATATTACAGAGGTGACAGTTCTATAATCTCTGGACATTTGAACTTTAATAACAGGTTTAAAACCAACTTTATCTTAAAGGATACCACAATCACCTAAACATCAGGGCATTTGAGTTATTGCTGTTCAAAGCTCTTGATCTCCCCAGAGACATGGTTGCATCAGTCTCCTGTAAGCCCTTTTTCAAAATGTTTCAGCACAATTTCTCATGGGGTAGGTTTCCTTGTGTGCTTCTCATTCCATTCCCTCAAACAAACCACAAACACGTTACAGACAGGGATACAGACAGGAGCCAGTTACACAGTCATTTCACCCTGTGAAAGGGTGGGGGGGTGCACAAAACCCTGCCTATCATCACCTGTCTCAGTCAGTTTCCAAGTACTCACACGCACACAATTTCAACTCATTTCTTAACTTGAGTAGCCTTGATTTTCTACTGAAACTGCCACTTAGCCATAGGAGGTGAACCAACACTGCCCTAGGCCCTGTAAGGGGAAGTCAGATCCCCACCCTTGGTGTCCAGTCTTAATCCCACCACACCCACACCCTCTCATACATTTCTCACCAGTCTTCCCAGGCCAGGGCTTGATCAGACCCCTACTTCCACTCAAATAGTGGGAACCCCACATTTATTCTACCTTGCCTTAGATATCTCCCAGTGCAGGTGCCAGTTCCTGTAGGCCAGTCAGGAGCTGCCAGGTGTCTGAGCCTTGTTTCTCCTCAGATGGTCTCACTTTGTTGTACCCACTGCACACTCACAAAGCCAGGGAGGGGATTACAGACTATAATCAACCACTGATCAATGTAGGGGAACTGGTTCAGGTGACCTGGATTCCCGGTGACCACTTGATGGACTGCAATCATGAGAACTGGGTCAAGGGAGCTGGTGGAAGGCCACCCTACATTAAAGCTGAGTCATTCAACTTTGCAGAGGACTTTGAGGCAATTCTTAGAAAAGTGGAGTCCATAGTCATCAGAGAAACCAGCAATGAAGTTCTTTAACATGCACTAGAGGGGTGTCTGGGGTTTAACTTTATGGAATTCTTTTGTTTGTTTGTTTTTTGAGACAGAGTTTCACTATGTCATCCTCGGTAGAGTGCCATGGTGTCATAGCTCACAGCCACCTCCAACTCTTGGGCTTAAGCAATTCACTTGCCTCAGCCTCCCAAGTAGATGGGACCACAGGTGCCTGCCACAACACCCAGCTATTTTTTTTGTTGCAGTTGTCATTGTTGTTTAGCTGGCCCTGGCCAGGTTCTAACCTGCCAGCCTTGGCGTATGTGGCTGGCACAGTAACCATCATGCTACAGGCGCGGAGTCTAACTTTACTGAATTCTACTGATTGTGAACCCAACCAAAAAGAATAGAAATTATATTGGAACAGACCATAAGAATAACAGGCACACTAATGACAACAATGATGAACAAACACACCAACAAATTGAACACATGCCTCTGAGGTTCCCCACTGGCATTCTGGTGTTTCCAGGAACCTGGGAAAGACCTACCCGGCACCAGGCAGCCCTCAGGAACTCCTATGTCTCCTTTTTGGGTCTCTGCCAGGTGGCCATCAGAAGTCCCTATGTATCCTTCTTGGTCCACTGTCATCCTTCCTGCATACTAACCTGGCTCCCCAGGGTACTCACTGACATCCCAAGGGCACTGGCATCCCAGTTACCATTTTGTGACCAATCCTGGGAATATATGTTACTTCCTTAACACAAACAAACTACACTTAGACAGAAAAAGAACGCTTAACTCTCAAGAGGCAGTTCTGGACCCAAGACTTTGGAGAAGTCAATTGCAGGTCCTCTGGAGCCCTCAGGAAGAGCTCAGTAAATTTTGGGGCCCTGAAATGTCTCAGGGGGTGCCTTCTCTATAATTCCTACCCTCTCTGGGAGGCCAAGCAGGGAGACTGACTCTCCAGCTAATGAAATCTCACTGGGGCCTCCAAATGTTGAATCCCAACATGAGTGGAATTATAGAGAAAACGCCAGCACAGTGTTCCAATTGAGTATGGGGTCTTTTATTGGCCTGTTGAGACTGAGAGGTGGTTCACATGAAAGACTCTCTCAGCCCCCACATGACAATGGTAGGAAGTTTTTATATCTTTCTTTTTTTTTTTTTTTTTGAGACAGAGCTCAAGCTGTCACCCTGAGTAGAGTACCATGGCATCACAGCTCACAGCAACCTCAAATTCCTGGGCTCCAGTGATTCTCCTGCCTCCGCCTCCCAAATAGCTGGGACTATAGACACACGCCACAACACCCAGCTATTTTTTGGTTGCAGCTGTCATTGTTGTTTGGCAGGCCTGGGCTGGATTTGAACCTGCCAGCTCAGGTGTATGTGGCTGGTGCCTTAGCCGTTTGAGCCACAGGTGCCGAGCCTTTTTTTTTTTTTTTTTATTAAATCATAGCTGCATACATTAGTGCAATCAAGGGGTACAATGTGCTGGTTTTGTATACAATCTGAAATGTTTTCATCAAACTGTTTAGCATACCCTTCATGGCATTTTCTTAGTTATTGTATGAAGACATTTGTATTCTGCATTTAGTAAGTTTTGCCTGCACCCTTCTAAGATGCACCATAGGTGTGGCCCCACCAATTATCCTCCCTCCACCCCAACCCCCCCCCTCCCCTCCCTTCCTATATTCTTATACTATAGTTGGGTTATAGCCTTCATATGAAACCTTTAAATTAGCTTCATAGTAGGGCTGAGTACATTGGATACTTTTTCTTCCATTCTTGAGATACTTTGCCAAGAAGAATATGTTCCAACTCCATCCATGTAAACATGAAAGAGGTAAAGTCTCCATCAGTTTTTATATCTTTCTACTAGCTGGGGCAGGGGGACAGGGGTGGAATCCTTAAAGCAAAGCAGTTTACAAAATTGAGAGACTTCTCAAGGTTAGATCTACAGGGTGGGGGTTGGATAGTTACAAGGGGAACTGAAGATAGGAATGTGGTTTTACAAGGATATGCTGTAACTCTGGGCTAATCCCCTGTTTTCACAGAATAGGTATGTTTAACAGCCCATTTCTGGAAGGCTTATGTGCTCAGGGGCAGGTAATGATATAGAAAGGAGGGGAAAGAGTGCAAATGGGGTCTGTCAGGCCTTTCCTACTAATCTTGCCCTAGAGAAATTCTTTTCTAATCCTGTATGTAGGACCAACTGAGCTTTTTCACATGTTTGGCTAATGCAGAGGTCAAGGGAAAACCTTCCCTTTAATTCTCTGAAGGTTTCCTGGATACTATCTTACAAATGGCAAACTTATAAGAGAAAAGGCAAGGCATACAAATTCGTTAATGTACTACCTATGTGGGGAAATCACTGACTAATTATGCTAACCTACCACTGGGTTACAGAAGCTTAAATACTCTTTTTCATAAAAGAAAAAGGATATTGGAATACAGACTATTCTTGTGAAGGAGAAAAGATGATTTGAGAATAAATGGACCATAGAGAAAGAAACTGTCTTGCAAACGATGTTGAGTGTTGTAGCTTTAAACATTGAATGCCCAGGTTTAGAGGGAACAAGTACTTGCTGGTAATGGTCTATGAGACTTTGGAAGAGGTAAAAGCCTTCCCCATCATGATAAAAGGACTCCTGAAGTAGTAAAAGTATTGCCCAGAGAAATCATCCCATGGTTTAAGTTGCCACTCTGGTTTAAACTTGACAATGGGCTAGCTTTCATACCAGAACTAGTGCAAATAATAAGCTAAAGCTTTGAATAACTTATAGGCCTCTAAGCTTAGACAGAGTAAAAGTGCATGAACAGGACCATAAGAGCAGAAATTGGTAAACTCTGCCAGGAAGCAAAGCTTAATTGAATACAGGCTTGCCACTAGTGTTATTCAAAGAAGCCTCTGTCAATCCACTGCAATTTAGCAGGAACTCCTAAAAGAACTGGGAAAGACTGAACTGAATAGACAAAAACCCTAGAATAGCAAGGAAAATCTCCACTGGGATAATTAACTGTGTTCTGTTTAGTCTTTTGTGTCTGCACATCCTTTCTCTCTGGAGGATCAAGGAGACCAAGTCTAGGTCTAAAATCAGAAACTGATCCCCCTGAGACCAAGGTAGAGAAGACTTTCCACCATCATCCTGACCACACTCACAGCAGTGAAGGTGGAATGAATCCTCACCTGGAGTCATCACAGCTGGCTGAACAGGACTTCACTGCCCCTTGGGAAGTAAAGGTAACTTTTAGGAAATCAACATGCCCTGCTCCAGCCACATACTGGGAGCTGGCTGGTCAATGCATGGCTAAAGCCTGAGGAAACTCCTTGAGTGACTTGTCTTACTTGGATTTTTGGACTTTGAGAAAAGGGGTAAAAATATCACAGGGAAAAGTAAAAACTTGTATGTATATTAGCCCACTATCACGGTACTATTAAGGCCTGAGTAGAGAGTCCAAGAAGTCACAGTCCCTAAGACCTCAGTGCTAAAAAGTAATTAATATTGGCCCCTGCAGAAACAAGCTGATATTGAGACCCCAAATTAAAATATATTGGAGTCTCAAAAGGGGGGAATGAGAGAGGATACCCAAGGAGGGTGAGGTCTGGGAGAACAGGTCTTCTCAAGGAGAGCACAAGGATACACCTGCAGGGTCCTCTCCATGGTGAGTCAGCCCTTAGGAATTTGTAAACTTAACTTCCTGGAACTTGGAAGTTTCCAAGTTCTGTGAAATCCTGTAATTCTGTAGGGGCTGGAATAGCATCTCCCACTTGATTCAAACTGGCCAATGAGAAGGGTACCTGTGGGGTGGAACTTTTTGACTGTCGATAAAAAGGGAAAGATCAAGCCAGACGGGGAGCGCGGCCATTTGGAATTCCTCTATGCCATAAGCTCCCAGCTGGTGAATAAAGCCCTTCCTCATATAAACGTGGTGTTTGGGTGCTCTTTCTCTCCACTGGGCCTTGTCTTCCTGCAACACTACAATTTTTGGAAGAACCATTTTCTGTACCTACAACATCAACTTAGCAGGAAACCAAATTTAGGCTTAACCAATCACAAACCACCATTTCTCCTATTATTACAAAACTAGGAAAGTTTCAAATTCCAAATAAGAGCAGTGCATAACTGTACCCAATTGGTTTTTGAATTTGGTTTGGTTTCTTGTACCCTGTAAGAGCCTTTCCTTCAGTCACCCCTCACCCCTACCCAAGACCTCCAAATTGCAACTCATAGCTGAGGATCCTGCTATTCATCAATTGCCGTTTGATCAAAAAATTAAAGTCTTTAACCTTTTAATGGTACCTCAATTTTTTTTTTTTTTGAGACAGAGCCTCATTGTTGCCCTTGGTAGAGTGCTGTGGCATCATGGCTCACAGCAACCTCAAATTCTTGGGCTTAAGCGATTCTCTTGCCTCAGCCTCCCAAGTAGCTGAGACTACAGGCACCTGCTACAATGTCCAGCTATTTTTTTCTTTTATTGTAGTTGTTATTATTTAGCAGGCCCAGTCTGGGCTCGAACCCACCAGCCCTGGTGTGTGTGGCTGGCGCTGTAACCACTGAGCTATGGATGCCAAGCCCCTCAATTTGTCTTTAAGGGGAGAATGGAGAGACTGAGGGTCCCATGGATCACAACCCGTCCCATGAAGGAGGTTCACACACCTAGTTGGGATTCTTCCCTGAGCAGCCTCCGATTGTCACCCTCTCCCTGCCCCTCCCACCCCCCAGGATATAGTGCTGCAGGCACACAGCTGCTCGAAGAGTGCTCTGACCACGGTCAAACTAACTGCTCAAGGAAGGCGCAGGACTCCCAAGGTCCCACCTGCCTGCCCAACCCCAATCTTAGCTCAGGGGTCTGAAAGTCAAGGGGTACCAGTGTCAAACTATAATCTTTTTTATTTATTTATTTATTTATTTTTTTAGACAAATCTTATTCAGTTGCCCATGGCAGACTGCCATGGCATCATAGCTCACAGCAACTTCAAAAGCTTCGACTCAAGCAGTCCTCTTGCCTCCAGCCTCTGGAGAAACTGGGACTACAGGCGCCAGTCACAATACCCAGCTGTTTTTTAGAAACAGGTTTCCGCTCTTGCTTAGGCTGGTCTCTTATTTCTGAGCTTAAGCAATCCACCTGCCTTGGCCTCCCAGAGTGCTAGGATTACAGACATGACTCACCGCACCTGGCCACAAGCTGTAGTCTTAAGACTCCAAAGCTAAGGTGACATGGCCCCTGAGTCTGTCACAGCTACTTTGGTCTCCAACCAGACAACTCCCCTTCTCAGGACACCTGGTACCATTTACTCACCATTTCTCAGTTTTCAGGGTATCCTGCCTACCTGCCTACAGATCTCCCAGGATCCAGAGGTCACAGGGTGACAGAGGCTGCAACAGAGACACCTGGATCCTTCTGGGGATGCCACAGTGAAGAGGGGACCCCATCTCAGTTCCCAACACAAGTGACATAGGCTGCACCAGATCCTGGGACCCAGCTCTGACTGGACAGTTCTTAATGCAGCATTCCTGATTGGATGGGGCCTATAGCCCCACCCCTCTGGCCTTGAGAAACATGGATATAATCAGTAAGAAGCTGAATGAGTTTGGAATGCTAACAGTTTCTAGGGTCTAGGTCTCTTTGTTTGTTTGGACAAGGAATATAACATTATTCATTTTGGTATTCCAGGGCCTCTGTGCTTACCATAGGGTAGTTGTTTAACAAATATCACCTGAATAAATGGATGAATATATATTTATTGACTGTTTAATTTCTGTTAGGCTTGGGGACATATTATTAAGTACAATTTAGAGACTACTTTCATGGCATTTTCAACACAGTTGATGATATCTCAGTAAAACCATGCACAGAAATAGCTTAGTAACCAGATAAATGAAGGCCCTTGGGAGTTACAAGCAAAGGCTATGGCAGTTCTGAGGAGGGTGAAATTCCTTAGTCTCTAGTGAAGGGATTGGCAATCACAGGAGGCTTCATGCAGGCAGTGGTATTTAAGCTCCCTGGCCCAAGAACTTGACTGTGATGTGGACTTTACCTAAGAAATGCTGTCCTCTGTCCTTCTTTTTACACTGGGGTTTGTGCCTGCTCTGGGAGGCAGTTTTGCCTAGGGGATTATTTGTAGTTAGCCCTGAATATAAATTATATCCTCTTATAAATTTTATTTATATTATACATATCTACATATACATACACAGTAAATATATATATATATTTTTGAGACTGAGTTTCACTTTGTCACCCTCAGTAAAGTACCCTGGTGTCACAGTTCACAGCAACCTCAAACTCTTGGGTTTAAGTAATTCTCTTCCCTCAGCCTCCCAAGTAGCTGGGACTATAGGCACCCGCCACAGCACATGACTATTTTGTTGCTGTTGTTGTTGTAGTAGTTGTTATTATTGTTGTTTGGCAGACCCAGGCTGTGTTCAAACCCACCAGCCCTGGTATACGTGGCCGGCACCCAAGCCACTGAGCTACAGATGCCGAACCTAAATATGGTTTTTTTAGAAATGGAAGCAACATACTAACAATTATTTGAAATTTGAGATTCTTTTAATTTTCCTGGACTCTGGTCTTTTGAGGAGGCAGCCTGAGCTTGGAAGAGGGAGTCAGTCCTCTAAAGCAGCATGTCCAATAGAAATAAAATGTGAGCCACGTGTGTCATTTCAAGTTTTCTAGTAGCCTCATTAAAGAAAAAGAAAGAAGGCTCTGCATTATTATTTTTAGTTATTAAAATAATAACTAAAAATGGCTTTGTGGCTGAGCTGGGTAACGGGGATGTGGAGCCAGGAGAAGTGGCAAGTAAAGGCTGGGCTGGCCCTGCACTTGGGAGGATTGAGCACATGGGTGTGTGCCTGGCACATCACAGGGGTCATTCTACTTTAACTTCTAGAAGACAAACTGCTCTAACTCTCAAACTGTTAGGAAATATTTAGTTATTTTTAGTTATTTTTATTAACTAATAATAATAATAATAATAAATAACTAGGCTTTATGGCTGGCACCTGTAGTCCCAGCTACTCTGGAGGATGAGCAAGTGATCGCTTAAGCCTAAGAGTTTGAAGTTGCTGTAAGCTGTGATGCCACCACACTCTACTGAGGGTGCCATAGTGAGACTCTGTCTCAAAAAAAAAAAAAAAAAGAAAAAGAAAAAAAAATTGGGGCAGCACCTGTGGCTCAGTGAGTAGGGTGCCGGCCCCATTGCCAGAGGTGGTGGGATCAAACCCAGCCCCGACCAAAAACTGCAAAAGAAAAAAAAATTGATTGTTATTGTTTATTTAACTTAACATATCCAAAATATTATTCTTTTGATATTTGATCAATGAAAGGATATGAATGAATTACTTTGTTTGCTTTTGAATCTTTGAAATTCATTCTATGTGTTCAGTGTAGAGCACAGCTCTATCCAGAACAGCATGTGGCCAGTTTCTGTGCCATTAAAGTGCATCTCTGAGGGCTCTGACTTTACTAACCTTAGAGAGGTGACTAGCCTGAATCACACATTTTTTTGTTTGAAGTAAAGGGCCATTTCACTTCCAACCATTATCTCTCCTCAAGGGACAGTGGCTCAAGAGGAAGCAGAAGGCTTCAGGCCGGAAGTGTCCACCAGTAGACACACACTTCTACCCACCGATTGGTGGGAACCCATCTCCCTGCCAGAAATCATACATTGAAAAAAATTAGTGGGGCTCCTAGAGGGAATGTCAGTATGTTGGTTTCAGAACTCTACAAACCATGGGATATATCTGTAAGACATGTGATTACTGTGACTAAGATATGGCAGTTTGAGTGTGATGTCTCAGCTTCTGAGTCAGATAAATACATCCACAACATCCAAGGATTAGTGAACCCCATTAATTTATCCAAACTGCTAGGCCTTGAGTCACCAACAAGAACACTGATAGGCACAGCACCAGCTGCTTTTCCTTCTTGTCCTGTGGCCTGCACCAAGCAGCAGACACTTGGGGGCTGAGCTGGGTAACGGGGATGTGGAGCCAGGAGAAGTGGCAAGTAAAGGCTGGGCTGGCCCTGCATCTGGTAGGATTGAGCACATGGGTATGTGCCTGGCACATCACAGGGGTCATTCTACTTTAACTTTTAGAAGACAAACTGCTCTAACTCTCAAACTGTTAGGAAAAGATAATGGTGTCGTCTAAGTAAGAGTGACATTTCTCAGTACAACCCACAGAAAAAATCTTGCACAAAGGTTTTTGGTAATGCTACTGTCCACACTTGGAGGGACATGTAGAGTGTTCTCTTCCCAATTCTAATGCCAAACTGTCTGTTACTCATTTACCTGCAACTATCATGTCCAGATATGATGACAAACCTCAAAATTTACTATTACAATGCCCACCAGGTAGGTTGGAGTGAATGATGCAGATAACACTGGTGAGAAGTCCAAAATTCAAGGAGAAAACCCAACAATAAGATGTGATTACGGATGTTCAGCTGCAATGGAAAAGATTTCTGAGACGCTTAGGTTTCTTTCTATTATTTTTAACTTAAGGGCACCTCTGTCCTTGTTTTTATTATTTTTTAATTTTTATTTTCTTATTTACACAGAGGCTCCCTCTCTTGCCTCACATTAGACTGAATTCAGTAAACCGAGTCACAGAAATAGAAAGATGGACCCCAATTTGATGCAATAATTGATAAATTTATTACACTTGCAGGGGGCTGATACCTCAAAGGCATGCAGCTTTGAATGCCAGGTGAGCAAGCTTTTTATACTCTTTTTCTTGCATGGTCAACAAAGCAGGCTAGCGTAATACAGAAGCTAATCATAGCAATTAAGGCAGGGTCACAGGGTGGGGGGTACATATTGGTTCATACATCACAAGATGCATCATAAGTTCATTACTTCATGGTTTATACATAGTTCAGGGGTACAGGGGACGGGCATAGGAGTTGGGTAAATTTCTAGAGAACTTGGGACGCGTACCCCTCCCTGCTTATCTCTTATTCCGGAATTTAGCTCCTCCACCCTTGCGGGGGCAGGGTACTTCCCCTTTGAAGGGTAAAAAGTTTGTTAAATTTGTGGGTTGGGAGATTAGTAGCCGGGGTAAGGGATTTGGTGTAGGGACAGGGGCTTGGGGCTTAGTGCAGGGACAGGGGGCTTGGTCATTACATTCCCCACTTGTTTTGTTTGGACGAATCAAATCGTTGATTCTATGGTAGTTTCTGGATTTAGGGGGATAAGTTCATATTGGGTGTTTAGGACCATTAATTTAACAGCCTTAAATCTTTGTTGCACAAATGTTATAATGCGGTTGATAATGATGGGGCAACAAGTTATTCCAATGAAAAGGAGGAGAAGTGCACCTGTTACAGCTGATAAAAGGGTTGTTAGCTATGGCGACCACTTAAATAAATTTTTATACTAATTATTTTCTTTTTTACGAAATTCTTCTCTTTCATATAAGTTTTTCTTGACTAGAGCTAAGCTATTTTTTATAATTCTAGAGTGGTTAGCATAAAAGCAGCAGGTTTCTCTCAAGGCCATGCAGAGGCCTCCTTGTTTTAAAAAAAGTAAGTCTAAGCCTCTTCTGTTTTGTAGAACTACTTCTGCTAGACAGTTGACGGATTTTTCTAGATGGGTGACAGAGGCTTCTAAATTTCGGAGATCTGAATTAATTTGAGTTGTAAGGGCTTTAAAACCTGGGCTAAGGGGCCCAGTGGCTAAGGTTGTAGCGCTCATGGCGGTGGAGCCTGCTAATCCTATGCCTATAAGTAAAGGTACGAGGATGGGGTCTCTGGTTCGTCTTTGTAGGTCGAAAAAATGTTCTCTTCTTCCCTCCCCTGAGTAAATGTAAACTTGGGGAATGATGTGGGTTAGTATACAAAGTTGAGGGGTTTTATATAAAAATAAAGTACTTATACAAGGAGTTAAATCAGTGGAGCATGCAAACCAGGATTTTTTAGGGGCTACTAAGTAATAGGGGGGGTTTGAGGGGTGAGCTGGGAGTTGGACAATATGTAAACAGTTGTCTTAATAAGGGGAGGTTGACAAGGGGTATTCTGGGGGAGGTAATGCATTATCCTTGTCCTTGTAAGTCTCCTAAAGTTAAAGTGGGTGTAGAGCCCCAAGTGCATATAGTCTTATTGTATTTTACTATATTTGCAGTAATATTTATTATCTGGGTTGGAGAAGAGTCTAAAGTTATATTTGTAGCAGCTATTTTTACATAATACGGTGGGGCTGGGTAAAGCCAGTAATCATTTGTTAGATTTGTATTTGTAGTATTTGCAAAATTATAAACTGCATTTAAAAGAGTAAATATAGGAGATTTAGGGGTTATAGGGGCATTGGCCACTGTTGCTGTTGCGCTTATATTGATGTGGTTTGGTGGGTTTGTATTGATATGTTTAGGGGCTTGGCTGGGACTGGTGGGATTGGGGATTGGTGTATTTTTTTGAGGTGACTTTGGGTTAAGGACAAGGTTTGGACCTATTGGTTTAATGGGACGTGGTCTGGGAAACTTTTGAATAGTGAACAAAAAACCGGGGTCTCGTCCATAAACATACAGTCTGATTCCTTAAGTCAAACTCATTCGCCAATCTATGCATTCCCATTGTTTTATAGCTAACCTAATAGGGTTACAGTGACAATTTAAAGTATAGGAAGCCCTACTGTATAGTCTGCGGAATTCTATTTGTGGGTCTTTAGCTGGCCCCCAAGATGTTACAGTTTTACAGCCCTAGCTTTTACAGTAGTAATCTCCTGCGTCTCCACAACTTTCCTCACCTATTTTAATTGCAGGGCATAGATAAAAGCTGATATTTTTGAGTTCGCGGGCATTTTGCCGGCTTGTGCAGCCCTAAATTGTATCCCCTTTTCCCTTGTACTTTTTACATGTGGCTCTAGTCCAGCTGTAGTCAAATAAGGTGTAGAGGTCAAAGAGGAAGACTGGTTGACTATATTCTACGGAGACACTGCCGTCATCATTGTATGAGAGTTTCTAAAAATCTGCGTCGGAGATCCTGGTTACTTCGGTGCCGTTTTTAGTTCTGGAGAGGACCCAGTCGTAGGACACTGGTTGGTGTGGGTTGTGTCCGCTTCCTCCTTTGATGACGCAGTACAGGTAGATGAGGCAGAGGATCTGTACAGTCGGAGTTTTAAGGGATCCTTGGTGGGCTTGAGGTGCTATGTTGAGGGGATATGGTCTTCTGTAGCTTTCTTAACGTGGGTATAGTGGATCCACGGTTTTTTCCCTCTGACTTTGATGGTTGTTGGGGTAGTTAAGACAACAGGGTAAGGCCCTTCCCAGCGAGGGGTTAAAGTTTCAGAGTTATGTTTTTTTACTTAAACTCAATCTCCTGGTTGAATGAGGAGTAGTTGCTCCAGGGTGTCAGCTGGTTTGGAGCTGGCTGGCCAGACAGACTCTCGAAGGTCTTCACGTAATTTTTTCAGGGCCTGCAAGGAACTTACAAGTTTGTGACTATTAATGAGGGCTAATAGTTTATTAGATAATTTTGGGAGTATTGGGGGTGGAATTCTATGAAGTATTTTAAAGGGGGTTAGTCCTTGTAAATAAGGAGTACACCGGGCCCTTAATAGGGCGAAGGGGAGGAGGTCTACCTAGTCACCGCCAGATTCTATGTGTAATTTGGTTAGGGTCTCTTTCAGTGTCCTATTCATTCTTTTTACTTGTCCTGAACTTTGGGGCCTATAAGCACAGTGTAATTTCCATGTAATGTTTAAAGCGGCCACCAGGTGTTTAGTGACCTGGGCTATGAAAGCTGGGCCAGCCAAATCAAGGGATAATGTTAGTGAGAAGGTGTTTTGCTACTGTTAAGGCTGTTTTTTTTTTTTTACATGGAAATGCTTCTGGTCACCCTGAAAAGGTATCAATTAAAACTAATAGATATTTATATCCGTACCGACCTGGTTTGATTTCAGTATAGTCCAGTTCCTAATGTTCTTCTGGGTTGGTTCCCCGGAGACGTAATCCTATGTGTCGTGGCCTTCGGGTAGCATTTACCTTGGTACAAGGGAGGTACCTGGAGGCTATATTCTTGGTTTATTTCCGGAGGTGAGGGATATACAGATGTTTTGAGATGAGTTGACTGAGCTTTGAGGTCCTTAGGTGGGTTCTTTGGTGTAGCTGGTTAATAAGTTGTCTTTCTAATGCTTCCGGGAGGAAGGGGCGGATATCTGGGCAGATGAGCTAGCCTTTGGGGCCGCATTTGTTTGTAAGTAAACTGGTGAAGGCGGTAGCAGGCGTTCCGGCAGGACTGGGAGAATGTGAAGGGGCTTTACTGGTTTTAGGGCTACTGCTTTGGCTGCTTGATCTGCCAGTGCATTTCCCCGAGCAATGGGTGTGTTTGTTGTTTGGTGCTCATGGCAATGGATGATGGTAAGTCGGGCTGGTAACCAGATAGCTTCTAGTAGGGCAAGGATCTATTCCCTGTTTTTAATGTCCTTTCCCCCAGAATTTAAAAGTCCTCTTTCTTTATACAAGGCCCCATGGACGTGGGCTGTGGTAAATGCGTATCGGTTGTCTGTATATATATTGACTGCTTTTTTTGTGGCTAAGTGCAGGGCTTGTGTTAGGGCAATGAGCTTTGCTTTTTGAGCTGAAGTCCCATGCCTAAGAGCTTGTTCCTAGAGAACTTTTGTGAGAGTGGTGACTGCCGCCCCTGCTACCCGTTTACCTTTATAGATGTAGCTGCTGCCATCCGTGAACAGGTTTAGGTCAGCGGCTGGGAGAGGCTTATCTGTTAGATCCGGTCACAAGCAGGAAAGGGTATCTAGGATGTCTATACAGTCATGAATGGGTTGCTCTGGATTGTCATTTGGTAGGAGGGTGGCTGTATTTAAAATAGCTGTTTTGAGGAAAGTTACCCGGGGTGGATCTAGAAGCAATACCTGGTATTGTATAATCCGAGAGTTTGAGATCCAGCGGTCTGGGGGACTACGTAGAAGAGTTTTTACAGTGTGGTCTCCTACCACTTGCAGGTCTTGGCCCAGGGTGAGTTTTTTTGCTTTTGTGACCAGCTCTGTTGTGGCAGCAATAGCTCTCATACAACTCGGCCATCCTGAGGCAACTGGATCTAGTCTTTTAGAAAGGTAAGCAACAGGTCTTTTCCAAGGCCCTAAGGCTTGGGTTAAGACCCCTTTGGCTATGCCTTTTGTTTCAGCTACAAAGAGTTGAAAAGGTTTAGTGACATCAGGTAAAGCCAAGGTAGGTGCGGAGGTGAGCGCCTGTTTAAGTTGGTCAAAGGCATTTTGTTCAGCCTGGCCCCATTGGAGGGGCTTGTCCCCCTCTTCGGTACTTGAGTATAGGGGTTTTGCTATTTCAGCAAAACCTAAAATCCATAGCCGACAGTACCTGACTGCTCCCAGGAATTCACGTACTTGCCTTTTGGTAGTTGGTGGTGGGATGCGGAGGATGGCTTCGATCCTGCTTTTGGAGAGGGCGCGCCGCCCCTCTTGTAGTTCATACCTTAGGTAGGTTGCCATTGTGGTGCACAATTGTGCTTTTTTGGCGGATACTCGGTAGCCCAATCTCTCTAGTTCCTGGAGGAGGTCTACGGTGGCATGTTCACACTCTTGTTCAGTTTCAGCGCTAACAGGAGATCATCAACGTATTGTAGAAGAGAAACATGCGGGTGGGAATCACGGAAAAGAAGGAGGTTTTTACTTAGAGCCTTGTCGAACAGAGTGGGGGAATTTTTGAACACTTGTGGCAAACGGGTCCAAGTTAACTGTCCAGTCTGTCCGTTTTCTGGATTTACCTATTTAAAAGCAAAAATAGGTTGGTTGATAGGAGCAAGGAGGATGGAAAAAAAGGTATCTTTTAAATCAAGAACAGAATGCCATGTTTTGGTAGGGGGGATTAAGCTGAGGAGAGTATAGGGGTTTGGAACTGTGGGGTGGATTGTTTCGGTCCGGGCATTTACTTCCCTTAAGTCTTGGACAGGTCGGTAATCATTGGTCCCAGGTTTTTTTACGGGAAGGAGAGGAGTATTTTAAGTTGACTGGCATGGGATTAATATGCCTGTTTCCTGGAGCCGGGCGATGTGTACTGCAATCTCAGCTCTGGTTTCCCTGGAAAGGGGGTACTGGCAGACTCGCACTGGAGTGGCCTCGCTGGAAATTTGTACTACCACTGGCGGTTGGTGGCTTGCTAATCCTGGGGGGTTGTTTTTAGCCTATACCTGGGGGATCCGTGCTTGCTAAACGTGTAGGCGCTTTTTCCGGGCTGTAATTTTGTCTAGTTCTTCAAAGAATAGGTATTCATCTCCAAGAGGGGTGGAAAACAGGATGTGGGCTGGATTATTTGGTATTGTTAGGACAGCTCCAGTTGGTTCAAACGAAATGGTGGCTCGGAGTTTTTGCAGCAAGTTCCGTCCCAACAGGGGGTATGGGCAGTCCGGTATGACCAGGAAGGAGTGGGTGATAGTCCCCTTTCCTAAGTCTGTTATATGAGCAGTAGTCCAGGGGACTGTTTGGGGCTTTCCAGTAGTACCCACAATTGTTGCCCTTTGTTTTGTGATTGTTCCTTGGGGCTTCTTTAAAACTGAGAAAGTTGCTCCTGTGTCTACGAGGAAGTCCACAGGTTGGCCCCCCATTTGTAAAGTTATCATGGGCTCCTGGGGGCCTAGGGAGAAGGAGCCCTGACCCCCTCAGTCAGTATCTTGTTCTACTAAAATTCTGGCTGGTGTTTGTGCCTGCGTCTTGTTTATTCTCTTAGGACATTCATCTTTCCAGTGTTTTTGTCTTCTACAGTAGGTACATTGCCTGGGTTTGGGACATTTATTTTTCCAGTGTCCTAATTTTTTGCAGTTTGTACATTGATTAGGGTCTAGACCTGGTCCAGGGCTTTTGTTTAATGGAGCCCTCTGGATTTGGGGGACTTTTTGTAGGGCGGCTATGACCTTTGTTGGTCATTTAGTAGTGATTATACTCATAGGCTCTTGATTATTAAAAACTTTTAAGGCTACTTCCACCAACTCACTGAGGACTTTCCCTTCAAACCCTTCAAGTTTTTGTAATTTTCTTTTAATGTCCAGGGCTGACTGGGCAACAAAGGCTATATTGATGGCCCGTCTATTTTCTGGGGCTTCAGGGTCTATGGGAGTATAAGTTTTATAAGCTTCTATTAATCTTTCTAGGAAAGCTGCCGGGTTTTCTGTGGCCCCCTGGGTTACTTCACTTACTTTAGATAAGTTAGTAGGCTTTTTGGCGGCTGCTTTAAGGTCTTGTATTAGAAGCTGGCGGTATCAGAGTATTGCCTCCTTACCTTCGTCCGTGTTGGGGTTCCACTGGGGTCGGGTGCTCGGAAAGCGGGTTTCTAACAAAACAAGATCAGTGCTTGGCTGTCTATTCGGCCCTAGAACAGCCTTTTTGGACTCGTTTAGGATGCGTTCACGTTCCTCAGCTGTGAATAAAACTTGAAGCAGTTGTTGACAATCATCCCAAGTGGGTTGATGGGTAAAAAAGATTGTTTCAAGGAGGGTAATTAGTCCTTGTGGTTTTTCTGAAAAGGGAGGGTTCTGGGTTTTCTAATTGTACAAATCGCTTGTGGAAAAGGGAACATATATTATGAAAGGTTGATCACCTGACGTTGGGCTGGGGGTTAGTTGACGCAAGGGTAGGATAGGAGCCACTGGGGGAGCCTCCACCTCTGCTACTATGGAGTTCTCAGTAGAGGTGGAGTCAGGACTTAGTGGCTGGTATGGGGTCCCTCCCCTGGTTTGTGATGGTCCTCGCGGGGGTTTTGTCACCCCTCCCGGGGCCTGAGGCATCGGGGGTACTAAAGGTGCTGGTACAGCTGGGAGGGGGTTATATGGTGGTGGGTGGACAGGATGGGGTTGGAGGGAAGGCTCTAAAATAGGATTTTCGGGAGGGGGAGGGAACACGGGGGTATTGGTTTTGTAGTTTCTTAAATGAGGATTCTGAGCCTTTGAGTGGCTAGACCGAGATTCTGGAAAAGAAGTAAAAAGAATATGAGAAGGGGTCATGTGACTAGTGCATTTTCGAAGGTAATCTGGGCTGTCAGAAGCAATGTCAATCTACACATCTATGTAAGGGATGTGGTCTGGGTGTCCAGGGCGGTCATAAATGACAGTCCGGACTCTAGAGAGAAGGGGGAGGTTAAAAGATTCAGTAGGGGGCCAATCTGTTCTGAAGGTTGGTTATTCCAGCTCGCACAGGGTGCGTAAGGTGCCTGGTTTGACTTTTTCACCATAGCTTTTAGCTCGGCATCTGAAATCAGAAAAGTTACTTAAAAGGCACTCTAGAGGGGTTGGTCGTTGGGCGGATGATGTCTGACTTATTCTAACTGAATTAAAAGGTAAGTGAATATAATAATTTCAGAGCGCTTGAAGTACGGAAGGGTTCTGTGGCACACTTGGTCCCAGATCCAGTCTATTATGTGCCCGGGGGCCGAGCAACAAGGTTCCCCCTCCGCTTCAGAGATACAGTGAAGAAAATAGCGAAAGTGATGATTCAGGTGCACAATGAGTTCACAAAGTTCACACATTTGTTAGACAGTTTAGGGTGAGCAAACTAAGAAATAAAGAAGGAAAGAATATACTGCAACTTCATCTGGGTCAAAATTTGAAAGCGTTCTTTGAAAAACTTGATCAGTCATCCATTTAAAAAAATGCTTAGGCTGGAGGGAACCGGGTCTCGTCCAGTCTACACACAGACACTGCGCAAAATACTGAAATCTACAAAGCAAACACAGGCGTAATAAACAAGTGGAGCATAGATTTGATTGGCAAGTTGCACATAACCGTACCAACATGAGGAATGAGAATAGTTTAAAAGGGAACAACTTGGTCAGGTATACAGCTGCACTTAGCTTATTTACATAGGCACTCTTTAAACTAGACTTTGAGAGCTTCTACTAAGTAAACTAATAACAAGACAAACTATATACAAATGGGTTTAATTTCTTCAAACATGAAAAGGAGATGGACCAGTGCTTTACTAGCATTGAAACTAATCTGGTGTCTTACTGGCACAAAGAACAACCCGGCGCCTTGCTGGTACAAAGAACAACCTGGTGCCTGGTTGGTACAAAGAACAACCCGGTGTCTGGCTGGTACAAAGAACAACCCGGTGCCTTGCTGGCACAAAGAACAACCTGGTGCCTGGCTGGCACAAAGAACAACCTGGTGCCTGGCTGGCACAAAGAACAACCTGGTGCCTGGCTGGCACAAAGAACAACTTATTAAAGGACTGAAGAAAAGGAGCAGGAATAAACAGACACCTTACTGAATTAGAGAATTTGGAACCCGGGTCCCCGAATCCGCGTCCGAGGGCTCTGGGGCAGAGAGAAACTCTCCGAGGCCTCCCTTTAGAGCCGTCGGCCTGGGGTGGCACCTCCGTGGGGTTGATCTCGCTGGGGCCTCCAAATGAAGTAAACCGAGTCACAGAAATAGAAAGATGGACCCCAATTTGATGCAATAATTGATAAATTTATTACACCTGCAGGGGGCTGATACCTCAAAGGCATGCAGCTTTGAATGCCAAGTGAGCAAGCTTTTTATACTCTTTTTCTTGCATGGTCAGCAAAGCAAGCTAGCGTAATACAGAAGCTAATCATAGCAATTAAGGCAGGGTCGCAGGGTGGGGGGTACATATTGGTTCATACATCACAAAATGCATCATAAGTTCATTACTTCATGGTTCATACATAGTTCAGGGGTACAGGGGACGGGCATAGGAGTTGGGTAAATTTCTAGAGAACTTGGGACGCGTACCCCTCCCTGCTTATCTCTTATTCCGGAATTTAGCTCCTCCACCCTTGCGGGGGCAGGTTTTACCCTTTGAAGGGTAAAAAGTTTGTTAAATTTGTGGGTTGGGAGATTAGTAGCCGGGGTAAGGGATTTGGTGTAGGGACAGGGGCTTGGGGCTTAGTGCA